>JAHZMX010006409.1:0-16510 GCA_027743895.1 Seira musarum | reverse complement strand
TGCTCAGAAGCAAATAGAATGAGATTTCTGGGATTTAAGGTGAGGGCGGCCAAACCGGTGGTTAGCAATGCTCCTTTGTCATAATCCAAACCAGGTCCGATGACAATATTCGCTGGTGTGCGGTATCTTGTGCCATTGAATTCTTGGTAAGTGTAATTCCATTTCTTAAACTAGTATACGGTAGAAAAGATTGTCCTAAGCGCTAGTTTTGTGAAGGAAATGTCGTTTTCGTAATCCTGGGAGTGAAAAGTTAGTGTGAACTTATCCCAGTTCGTCCCTAAGCTTTCCATGATGAATCGTGAAGGTAGGTGCAAAGCCATATTCCAGTTGTCTTCCTTAAGACTTAATACAAAAAGAATTCAAAAATGATCCGGAGAGTACCCAGTCAGCATGCAGGTCATTTCAGTATTGGGCCAGGATCCTATATAGGTCGGCAATGTCGACAGAGTCGTAAATTGGTTACGAGTATGTGATACCATATCGGCCCATTGTCGGTATTATACATATACGCCGACCAAACCTGATCATCGGAATTAACTTGGCAAGCGTGGGAAAGCCGATAAAATGATCTGAAGTGATGTTCCTATCAACCCCATTTGAAAGGCCGTCGGCGCGAAATTCATATATCAGTAATGTCTGAGCCAGGTGTAAAATATTTATTTGTTTTCATCCATAAGTGAAACTCATCATCTGAACGTAATAAAAAGTAAAAATGGAATTAGCTTCGTACGTGATTGTGGAATTTCTCGGTGAACAAGCTGTAGAGCTTGTTCCAGCAAAATGGTTGACACGAGAGAGAACACACTGTAAATTTCCCAAAACGTGCATCCCAAGACTTAGTAATTTGGTGAGGACTTTACAACCACCAAATCCAGATTGGCCATTGTTTAGAGTTAAAGTTATTGCATGCACTGGTAAGTCAAAGTTCGATACTTTTTGTTTTATAAAACTGAATTAAAACTGATTCACCTAATTTACATCCTGTTTCAAGATTCATACGAAAAAGGAGTACAGAAGAAAAGGCTGGCGGAGGACACCTCCAATGTTGAAACAGACGAGGAGGCGGAATTTCGCAAACGGAAAAGGTCTCATCCCGCCCAATTTTCTCCAGACCAGGTATACAGGCAACCAACTAAAAGGAAAGAACGAATCGAAGGCCCACCTCCAAAAAGAGCTCTTTTCTCATCGCCAGTGGAACCATTAAATTCCCTTTATGCTAAAACTTTAAGTAAGAATCAATTTCTTTTTTGTTGTAGTGTAGGTTCCGATTTTTATGTAATTCATTTCTTTAGGCTCACAACAAATTGAGAATCAGGCGGTTGTTGACGAACGCCGTTTCAGTCCAGAGCCAGGCCCATCCTTTACGTTGGCACCATACTCCGGTGTACCGGAGTTTGTTGAAAACAGAATCGTGTCTGCCCAAGCTGACAACCCTGTTGGAATTCGGACACCCGGACAAAACAGTCGCCATCAAAGTTCTCATTTAGATGGATCTTATACATATCCAATGACAACTGGACATGTCTCACAAAGTCAATCAAGTCAAGTCCAGCCAGGAACGCCTCCAGGTCGATCAAATGCCAGTAGCAGGATTCAACTTTGTTCGACTGAAAGTGACACGACAAGTAAGGAAACAATTTGCTATCCAAAGTATTTATTATGCCTAATTTCCTTGATTTTACCACAAGTGGATATGAAGTACTAATCTAATTCTTTATTGTTGCAGGATTTCAGAAGATAGTTCTTCGTCACCTTTCATCTCTTAACGAAAAGATTGACAAACTGTATGAATTATTTCAACAGAACAATTCAGTTAAGGAGAACAATACCAACAATTTACCTTTTGCGTTGCCTATTGACTCTGAAGCTTCATTGATAGAATTAAATGAGTGGCTTACGATCAGAGAAAACCGCAATATTTTAGTAAGTGACGGCAGAGATATTTATTACTTTTATTGCTTTTTGAATTTCTGTTTAACATGTTATGAAATTGTAGGTTGCAAAATTAAGATTGATTGGAGGTGAGCGTAGAACGTCTGTGATTCACGGTATCCTTAAGAGAGTAATTGGTCCGAATCTCAATCCAAACTTAAATCTGAGTGGTAGACGAGGGAAAAAAGGTCTTCTGGGATCCCCTTTATACGATGCTATCATAGGTAATATAAAAATGCATAATTTTACGATATTATTCACCTGCAAGTCTAGATTACAAATCGGTTTTTAAACAGACGTATTGAGAGATAATCCATTGACAACCGATTCTACCAACGATCTAATAAACAAGAAAATTAGCAAGTGGCTGACTGGTTGGAAGGACAGGGACGGAGGAAGGGAAGAACGAAGACACAAAAAAAATGAAGAGACTCAAGACAAGGACTCTGCGGAGGAAAGTCAGTGAACGTGTTAGAAAAGATTTTAAGTTTATATCTCGCTCTCCAAATGAAGATAGCAGTTGCAATGTGTTGTGGTCCAAGACTCATTCAAATCACCAATCATCTAGTAAACTAGTGACAGATAATTCTCGAGATAATTTAAACTCTGTTATAGTAGTTAGTGAAACCGATGCCATAAATGTCGAAAATGTAGACTTAAGCGAAAAATTATACTCATGGTATTGTAAGAATAATGTTTCCCAAACAGCAATGTCAGAGTTGTTAAAAATTTTAAAAACTTCAACCACTGAAGGGTCCATTCTTCCTCTTGATTCCCGCACCTTTCTTAAAACTCCTAAATTGATCAACATTCAACCATTCCTAAACGGTGAATTCGTTTACTTTAAAATAACCAAATACTTTAAAAAAATACGTCTTAGTGACATCGGCTGCTCAAAATTCCCTTATCTTTCTGAATCAAGAGATTTAATAACAATCAGTATTGGAATTGATGGCATTCCTCTTTCGAAAAGTAGCAGCGTGTGCTTTTGGCCAATTTTAGGGAAATGCGATCAACTTAAGTATTCAGAGGTATTTATCGTGTCTCTTTACAAGGGAAATGAGAAACCAGCCGACGTATATGCATTTTTTGAAGATTTTGTTAAGGAAGTCAACGATTTAAAGAATAATGGCATTGAAATAGAGGGAAGAAAATTTAGGTTTGATATTAGCTGCATTATTGCTGATGCCCCAGCTCGAAGTTTTGTAAAACAATCTAAGATATTTAATTCGTTTCACGGCTGTGAAAGATGTCAGGTTGAAGGAAAATTTGATGGTAGGATGACTTTTCTTGAGACTGAATGTAACCCTAGAACGGACGAAGACTTTCTATCGATGCAGGATGAGGACCACCATTATCAAGCGTCGCCGCTAGCAGTTCTGAATTTTAAGCTTGTTAGTCACGTGGTTCTTGATTATATGCATTTAATATTACTAGGTGCTGTCAGAAAGTTGCTCTTTAATTGGGTTTTTGGTAAAATTCCTCATAAATGGAACTCTTTGAAAGTTCATCAAGTTTCACGGCATTTAATTAAGCTTAAGCCGTTTATCCCAATCGAATTTGCTCGTAGACCTAGATCTTTAAAAGAATTAAAAAATTATAAAGCCACGGAATATAGGCTATTTTTGCTTTATACGGGTATTGTTGTACTTAGAGAAGTGGTCACGCCTCAAGAGTACTCATGTTTTTTACTGCTACACTGCTCTATTTATATTCTTTTGTCGGATAACGCAAATCATCCAGAGTGGAATGCTTTTGCCAAAGAATTGCTCAAGCATTTTGTAAAAGAAGTGCAAAATATTTACGGAAATTGGTTTTTAGTGTATAATATTCATTCATTGCTGCACATTGCAGATGATTCAAAAATTTTTGGTTCGTTGGATAATATATCTGCATTCGGATTTGAAAACTTTATGTAGATTTTAAAAGGGTACATTCGAAAACCTAATAAGCAGCTTTCACAAGTCGCCAAACGTGTGCAAGAGAAAGAAAAATATTTAAAAAATCTAAATCAAAGCTGTTTGGGGATTCAATTTTCAAACAAATGTTTAAAAATAAATGGTGTGTTGATTTCTTCTCAGACTGGCAATAATATTATTCTGACAAAAAATAAAAATGTAGTTATGGTAACGGATGTGACATATGATATTCTGAGATGTCGTGTTTTAAATAAGAACGAACTCAGTAATTACCCATGCTCAAGTGGAAAGTTAGACATTTACGAGATAGAAATAACAGATACTACAATTTTAATAACAGTTGATGATATTTTTGCTAAATGCGTTATGTTACCTTACCAAAATAAATATATTGCTGTTCCTTTTACAAAATCAATATGTAATTAAGATTAAGAGAATAAAAATATTTGTTATATCACTATATGATCAATGCGCCTTTTTAATTCTTATTTGAAATCAAGACAATCGCGGCATGTCATTGGCATGATGTCCGTACGATGTCGGCCCTCACCCTAGAATATCGGTTATGACCATCAGGCCGGCGTCGGGCGTTTGTTTTATAACTCGGAAATGTCGGCATTCTTTCGGCTGAGTGGCCAAAAGGTATATTTCCCCGACGTACTTGCCGACATTGGCCCAATGTATATCGGACTTAAAATGCCGACTGGGTAATGACCAAATTTGGAAATCGCAGTTTAAAGTTTTCTAAAATGCTTTGCAAATATTTAGAGCAGTTTCTTAATTTATTTCCGACCTTTTTATTTGCCTTTACTCAGCTTTTTGATTTTGCTATGTAAAACGGTTTGTGTTAGAACAATAGCTCAACTCAAAGTGAAATAATTAAGTAATTGGTACGCGTTTGGCTGGAACGATGGAATGGAAAAACATTGTTTTCTTAAACCAATATCAGCAATATGTAAGTATTAATTATGTCGTATCTACACAAAGGTGGATGTCGACAAATGACAACGTCAGCAAAAAAATGTACACAAAAAAAAACGTCGGTGATTTTCCAAATAGGCTAATCGACATCCGAAAACATTCAAGCGCATATAAATATCAAAGAAATTTCGCTATTCGATTAAACAGTTGCTTGTACAAGAATATGTAACTCAAGCGGCATGGACTTAAATTTGCCATGAAAATATCCTCACCGGAGTGCTCAAACGTTGAAGTAAGTCTTCAGAAGAAATATACGCGAGTGATTCGACGATTGAGCAGTAAAAAAGGAAAACAATCTCAATGTAAAAGAATATGCAATTCTAAGTAAAACGGTAAACCGCATCTGATTTGATTTTTGCCATTTCTATCGCGTGGTTCTACCCAATGATCCCCACTGCAGTTTGCCCCACTCCAATTATCCCTACTGGCCAAGTATCCCCCCTCAGTTTTCCTTCCGCTAATTTTGTAAAGACTAAAGGACGCTATGATGTAAAGACAGGAAATTAACGAAAAAAACGGTGACACTGCACCGTTCCTCGAGTTACTCCATTTTATTCGTTTTACCTACAGCCTATAAAAATGTTCAAGGAAATTCAACATCATCTCAAGCATTTACATATTTGCAATTTGTCAAGACCTTCATAAATATGAACTTCCATCCTGTCAAGAATTTTCCCTTCAAAATGGGTGAAGCTTTAAAAAATTTATGAAAGTAAATTTTTTATAGAAGTTCCACGGTAGATTACAGTGTTTGCTCCTTTTTTATTCATCAATTGAACTTTGGTCCTTTATAGGATCAGCATAAACTCAAACTTTATCAAATTAGAATCCAGATATTCCATTCTTGGCAACTAATTCTGGTAGGCAGCACTTCTACTCTTGAACGATTGATTTAGTTCTAGTTAGTAGAACGATTGAAAATTTAAGATCCCTCACAGAAAGGAAATTCCAATTTTAAAGTGCAATACAGATTGACTCATTGAATTTAGGTAACAGAATTCATACGATTGTCATTATACAGATTAATTTTAGATTATCAGTGGGAGTTATACGCGGTGCGCTGTATAACTGCAGGGGGAAAATTAGCGGGAGGAAAACTTGGGGGGATAATTGGCCAGCAGGGATAATTGAAGGTGGAAAATTGGAATGGGATAATTGGCGAGTGGAGAAAATTGGTTAGTGGGGATAATTGGAGTTGGGGTTATTGGGTGGGGATAAGTGGCATTGCGGCAAATTGTAGTGGGGATCATTGGGTGATACGTTCACTGCGTTCAATATGATACCCTCTATTTAAACCCCGCGTTGTAAATAAAACGGTATTAATCACCGTACTTTGTCGCATGAAAGAAAATTCAACCTGTCTGGTATTAATATAAAACATATATGTGTCACGACTCCTAACTACCTTAAATATGACTACTGATAGGACATGATTGACATCGGTTCCGATAAGACACTCAAATAATGTTCGTATGAAAATATCATTCCAATTATTTATTCAGATACGTTGGTTTGGCTAGTATCGGCTGTATTTTATGAATCGACCATTATTTTGTCACTTGAGTATTATATTTCACTAAAAACTTTCGTGGATCTTGAGCTTAAAATGGCCATATATTAAATGAGGTCAAAACAATACTGAAACGACACAATTAGAGCAAACTGAGTTGTTTACATTATTCTGGTCTTTGACACACGAATTTCTGATTGTTAGATAGAAAAATGTTGGAAAACATCGAAAATACAAGTTGGAGACTGTAGCGGGTAGTGACTTTAATGATCCCATTTATTTATTTATCTTACTTTTTTCCTATTTAGCGCATGTTTACTGGTAATTTAAGTGCAACTTTTGGTAATTTAGGACGAAAGTTTTTTTTGGAATTCTGATAATATAATTACCGTATATTCTGGTATAGAACGCCCCGCGTTCTATTCAAATTCTTCCTGTCAAATCCCCGCGTTCTATTTCAGACCAGACCCGCGCTCTATTCATTTATTAAAACCAAAGGGTCAGACAATTGGTGATCAAAGTAATTTATTTACATTTTATACCAAACTCGTACACTAATTGGATGCCTAAACCAAATAAAAGGAAGTAAACAGATACTTTTGGTGTTTCTGAAAAGATTGTGTGATGATTGTGGTGTGCAGGTGCTTATTAGGGATCTATGCTACTATGCTATGCTATGTCACTATGCTTTCTATCATACCCTCGCGTTCTATTTTAGACCTGCGTTCTATATCAGACCCGCGCTCTATTTAGACCCCGCGTTCTATATCAGAATATACGGTATATAGGTCGAGACTTTTCAGTGTTTTTAGCACTTCTCGATTTGTTTGAAATTATGGCTGAAAATAACCGTACATAGCCCAACACCAAGAATCAGGGATGGCCCTGCGTTTGGTTACTCTTAAAAATGTTGAAACCGAACAAAAAACTGCTACTTAAGATGAAGTTGAATTTTCAGACACTTTGCCTTTTAATATCGCGTATGAGAGAAACGTAAAGCCTACCAGGGTTTTACCGGGTATTCTTGACCATTTAGGGAATGGATTTTAATGACTTTTGTATAAAAAGTTAGTATCTTGTATGTGTGTGACCATAATGTTAATATGAGGTTGGAATGCAAAATTGCCCATAGCAAGGCGTCAACCTTTATTAATCATTATAGCACGTCATTTCTTGAGCTTTACCGCCTTTTTGGGTGGGTAAGGTAATGCAGAGTTTGCGTACACTTATCGATACTACAAGAGTCTTTGTCAGAACGTCTGTCTTTCCGTCCGCCTAGAAAACACTATTGAGTACAACTTATTACTGCTTGACATTCAATATTGCCTTAATGGCTAATTAGACATTTTAATCAGTCATCTCCAGCACACGTTGTCGCAGGATCGAATCCGCAAAACAGCAATAATTATTTGCTCAATTTTTTCACCTGTTTTATAAAGACCGGTGGGCTTCTAGGGGAATTTAGTAATTTTTTTGGGGGGACTGGGGCTGCGCAGCCGGGACTGCTATAGTAGTAAATATAAGCCCAATATTATTGCTCAAAACAAGTTATTATTAACTCGCTCCCATCATTATTTGTTATAGCGTATTCCCTGCAGACATTTAACATAATATCTGACTGCAATTGTTTATAATGTTTGTACTGTTCCTATTTGCAATCAAAAGGAAGTAAAAACTTAGTACTGCCGCATTACTGATATTAAATTTTTAGTCAAACTTATTTTTCTGTAACAAGTGGAATTTAGTGGAAACAATAAAGCTGGCAAATAAAAAGACCAGGAGGTATATTGTTTATGACTACCAAGCCTTCCCATATAATTGCCTAGAAATGTCTGTCTCCAAAAATACAGTGGCCATACAGAATAAGAGGTTTATGCAGATTTAAAGTTAAATGCTTTGAATCAGTTTATTCATGGTTGAAGTAAATGCAGTTAAACAATATATTACGACCGAATTACATTTGGAGAAATCTAGCTGCATCAGTTTGATTAAAGCAATTAAATGAAATTTTAATGAACATACGCAAAAGTCAAGAAAAATTATGTAACCGCCAAGGTTTTTACATAATCCATTGATGGAACAATTTAAACCCAGAAATATACACGGGCATGAAAGAATTGAATCAATAATGTCCATTTATACGTCACGGCTCTAAGCCCACGCGGTCAAGGAATCAAATTCACGTGACTGTAATAATTCTCGCTTGTTTTTTAAACAGTTCCATGAAAGTACTGACGGGCTGACATGGGAATCAATTTTTTATGGGAGTAGAAAAGGGAGTAGAAACGATGTAGAACAGAACGAAAAATAAGTAAATTGAGTAAACAAAAAATTGTATGCATAATATTAAGCGACACACTTATTTACATTAGTACCAGTGATAACATATCGATTCCCCACAGAATATATAAACCAATAATCTTATTAAGTGACGAAGGATATTGCAATGAAAATGTGATTATAACGATCCAGCATAGTCGCACTCTGGTTCTGTGGATTCTCTACAGAAAAAGATTAAGTGGCAACATTACGTAAGCAAGCAAGAAAGTTGTTGAACCAAAACTAATCAGGGAGTCCAATGCAAAGATAAGAGCCTGAAATTAGGAATATGCATAAGTGATAACCTAAATATTGAAGCAAAAGATATAAACCAGCGCACGGGTTATCTTCAAATTCCGATGAAGCAGAAAACAATTATTTGTAGGCACAGTAATCGAAACTTGAAAACGCATTTAAGGGAACGAAGAAATCAAATTTCAAATCATTTATAATCAAAAACTTTTGGAGCATCGAAGTAAAAATCATCCGTATCTAGTACAATTAATTTTGAACCCATGTGACGTGTTCTGGTTACTACGAAGGACCTCACCAATTCAAGCTCGAACACATGTAAAACCAAGGTCTGCTACTGGTGAGTACACGACGATTTTTACCTAAGTTGTTAAAAAAATTATTGTCAATTCAGAGGAAAAGACGGACATGTATGTAAGACGAGGTCAAAAATGTTAGAATTAGAGCTAATGCTGTTCAAAATTATTAATATTTTTATTATAGTTCATTTTTAGGCCAGTGGTATATAGAGCATAGAGACGTTATTTTTCCTTTACGTAGATCGACATAATAACTTAATTTAGCATTGCATGGAGTTCCTCTTGGGTTCTAGACCTAGTTAGACTAATTTTAATTTTTAACAAGCCTGTTGTAAAGCAAATCAAATTAACATTGCCCGTCCAGAGTTGAAAAGAAATTTTCAACTTTGATTAGGTAACTTAAGACATTCAAAATTATGTCTATAATGCAAAACTAGACTAGCTTTCAATACATTCTACTTAGCATGTCATTACAAATGCAACTGTATTCCGAGCCATACACGTCCTCCTATTTACTCTTGATATATATTAAAACCTCCTGTGCAAGCACCAAGGAGGGCATGGTTTTTGCATTTAATACAGAGGTGCAATTGTATAGAAATTTTTGAATAAGATCACTTGTCCCCAATCAAAAAATTTTTGTTCATAACTACAATATAGAAAGGTTTTAAACTGACCTTTTAATGGACGGCTTTCACTAATATTTTGCAAACAATACAGTTGCATTATAAAATCCCTGCATTATTTCAATGTTAAATTAGGAATTATGTTTTAATTTGTGCCAATGTGCTGCAGAAGCGAAGAAGTCTAAATCTTGAGAGAATAAACAGCGACTTAACATATCAATACGTTTTTAAGCCTCTAAGTGTGTTGGTGGAAAGTAATCAATATTTTCATAATCATTATTATTCTCGCCATGATTCAACTCGTTTATATAATACTTGAGTGGAAAATTTCAAACTTTGATGAATCTCTTAATTAGTTAGGATGTCTGACGTTAGTGAATTCTAACTTCAACGGATAATAAAATCATTGAAACGAAGCAATTTTATATTATTTCTTTACCCCGAGGCTTTTTTATATTGTTAGCAACATTGATTCAAAATTGATATGGATTGATTGACTCCTACATTGGCTTTTTCAAACAATCTGCCTGGCCTTATTCAGAACTTTTTCAAAAAATTGGCATGTTGATTGCATCGTTCGTACGTGTTTGATACGGCGGTAATCTTAGAGGGAGATCATCATGTAGTGTGCAGAGACAAGTAACAATGAAAAGGCCGCATTTATTTGTGAATGAAGGGTCTTCACGGGGTGATATTATGAAGAGGTTGATCTTATCTGGAGTTGCCTAACGTGGGAGTTTTACTATAAACGAATATATCTAAAAACTGCTGATCTTTCTTGGATTCCATCTCGATGATCGATAAAGTCACACATTTAAATGATCTTTTGACTTCTACGGACAGAATTTCATCTTAGCTTTTGGAACAGCAGCGAAAAAGTTTTTAGGAACGTTAACTTATTTTTTCCCGTCCCGCAAGTCATCATGGCTTAGCCCACGGGTAAAAACATTATTATCACACTTTTGTTTTAGCAAACTTTATTTTTCGTCGCCTGCAAAAGTGATCGTTAATGATCCTTTTCGAGTTCACTGTCTTTACAGTAAACAAGATTAACGGAAGCATCAATCTCAATATATTCGCTTTGCTTTTCTCAGCTACATAAAAATAAATATGCTTTTCAAATATTACGTGGATAAGCGGAGCTAAGCGAGTATGGAGATTGATGCTTCCGTGTCACTGTCTGACTACGATAGTTTCCGAACGAGGTCACCGATTGACCTTCAATTTTGAAAAAAGTTTTTTGGCGTACTGAGGACGAACCCAATTTCTTTCCAGATTTTTAGGTCACGTAATGACGGAAAGCTCAAAGGCTGAAACTTTATCATATGACCTCAAATAGCTTGTGAAAGCTTATTCAAAAGCTCTTCAACAACTAAGTAAGGCTGTTGTTTAAATTCTTGAACTTTTTTACGGCTTTCTGCCGTTGAAGATTTTTTCAAAAGGAACATGTAGCGTGTGACAGTCGACAGTAAATCATTCGAAAGTTCTTGGAACTCTAAGCATAACTAGTATTTTAGTTGCGTTAAATTTGGAAACGGTTAACGGCAGCAGGCTGTCAAAACTTTTTCCATGCAACATAGCTCGTGATACATCATACGACAGACAGGCTCCTTTAAACACATTTCATTCAGGCAGGCTGTTATGACTTGTCTTTCACATAAAAAAGAAATGGGGTCAGATAAAATGAACTGTGTGTTTGCATTTGACAACTTATTGAGCTTTGTAAACATTATGACAATATTCTGAGAGAACTTTGTCGTCTGTCTCCCTTTATCAGCTACGTTCTTATCGCTAATTTATCAGCCTTATTGGCTTTAAGCAATACACATAACCGAAGTGAGTACAGGGCGTATGTATATCGCTTGCTCGTTTAGTCATGTCATAGCAGAAAATTGAGTTTTTCGTCCATTACCTGTCAGCGTTTACAATTTCGGACGGATTATTCGTTAAGGTGACGATATGTGAAGTAGGAAAAAATATTTGATTAACGAATGGTGAGGAATGTCGATGGATCTTTTCAACAAAATTTCTTGGCTCTATACGGAACCTTGCTACAAAACTCATTCCAGCGGTTTTGGAACAGTCGAGTTTTTTTAGATAAAACTTATTACGGTTGATCAAAGAGATAAAAACATTTAGTCAGGGATCACATTTAAACTACCTGTGGCGTCAATTATTTGCTCATATTGATGACGTAATGCATTACTTATGGCAAAAGCCTAAATTTTGTGAAGCTCGAAAACAAATAGTTTTATCAATTCACACCCTAATATTCGCACCACTAGACAGGGCTTTTCTTTGTTTTCACGATTGCAGTCGGATTTGCCGGTATTTTGAGTCTATGACGTTGAAATGTGCATCTGATAATATATGCGTAGATGAGAGAAAGCGGGCGTAAAGGATTACAAGGGTTGGAAGTTTATGGCGTTGCAAGACTTTCGCGATTATTATTGCCCCAATGAAATTAAAGATGGACTTTATACAAACGCGTCGGAATGTCTTAGAATAGATATTACAGATAGGATAGTAGTTTGTCCGGGTGTGAGAAAAACTGATTACGTTAGTCATGAAACTACTACCATAGAGGCACAGCAGTTTGAGCTACCGTAATCTTATATTTCAGTTCATACATCAGAAATTCCATTCAAGCATGTTCACGAAAGTCACAGTACAACATTTTGTAGGCCACAGCGGGACGATACCAGAATCTTGATTTTAGAAACGAAAATGATTTGTCATGAGAGGTTTTGGAATCTTTGTAATAATACCTGACCTCAAAATGCCCCAAAAATTTCAAAAGTCTAATGTCCCCACAAAAATATTTACCGTACCTACTAGTATTGGGTTGGGGACTTCATTTCACATCTGGGATAATTTTAAATCATGAATGTGCGTTTAAATATAATTAAACTTCAAAACTGTTCCAAAACCGCTGGAATGAGCTTTGTAATTTTTACGCTATACCCATCTATCCTGCCTCATGCGGTCAAAAAGTAGTTCTTACTAACATTAGGGCCAACGGAAGCATTTTTTAAGGGAATGAATGGTTAAAGCTTAAAATAGCACATTCCATCTTCCTTGACAGAATGACGTTTTTAACTGATTTAAACACAATTTTTCAAACATAAATAAATGATTTGCTTTTTTACTTTATGTTGAAAATAATAAAGCCACCAAAATTGCGCCATAAAATTTTGTGATATTGAACTCTGAGTAACGGAAGACTTGTTTTTTAATGGAACTTATTGGTCGCCTGTTGGTTAGATGATTTTAAACTTTTTGGGAGCGATGGCAGGGATCAGAGGAGTGGTGCATAAATCGCCACGGGAATACTGTTACCGAGATACGAATTACTAACAAATCCCCTTCCTGTTCGAGGTATACGCTTGCAGCTCTTTAATTTACTTAAACACTAAGTAGAAAAGAAATGAGTTTTATGCATTTGTAAAGTCCTTTGTTTCCCGGAAATTATAAAGCTGGCTTAACAATTTATTTTTGAAGTGAATAACACACAAAGAAAATCAGCCTGTTTTTGGTTTTCTTAAAATCTCATGTCCAGTTTAGTATTTAAGCAGTTAAGTAATGTGGAAAGTATGAGCATGGTTACCTATTTCCTGTTACATTAAAATCCAACAACTTCCACTTCCACCACTAAGATTTTGGTGAATAATTGGAAGGTGATATTACGCGGAGAGTCATCATAGGAAAGTTATGTTTCCTGTTACTTATTACCCTGTAGCATTGCATTTACTATTGGAATTTTATATAGTGACATTCACTATCGAGCATAAATCACGAAACGTCGCTACTTGTTGGGCACTGATAAATAGCGACTCCTTCCAGACGCTAAAGGTCGCTGCTTTCATGAAGCGTTCACAATACTTCGGATTTTGTCATGAACAAAGTTTAAAGCCGGTGTGGCATTTGGTGCGCCTTAATCAAAGTAGTTTTTGGCAAACACACACAAAAAGCGGTGCTTATTCAAACGTGTCTGCCTCTAATAGTTTATTTTATAGGAGTCGCTAACGCTTGACGCGCCATGATACCAACTTTTTTGCATAAGTATTGGGTGAAAAAATTCAAGGGAATTCTGACTGGCCTTGTACATGGTTTGTCTCAGTTTTTGCTTCCATTTCGCCAAATAGGACTCGGTGTACCTTTTAAAGAAAACAGCTCGTTCCTAAAGCCATTTTATCATACGCCCTGACGTCATAATGCTCTGAAAAGTTCTAAAATGATATATTCACCCTCTGCGATTGATTTCTCTTTCAAATTTTGGAATTTAAAATCAGACAAGGGCTCACCTCAAAGCTGAAATGTTAGTGATCAAAAAACGACTAACATAAAAACATTAAGAAGTCCTCCGACGAGGAATACCAGGACTTGTGAGGCCTCCGATTTGGCTGTACATTGGGTGTATGTACATGCCGTTGCTTCACTTTAAAAGTTGCGAAGGTACTTTTGTAGACATATATTTGTCTAAGTGTGTGTTTGGTATTATTATCCATGTAATATGCTCCAGATAGGCATTTTTTTCTAACAGATTTCCTCAAAATACACACCATAATTGAACCAACTAGTGAAAAAACTTTTTTTTGAAGGATTCAAGAGCTAAATATTGTCAAAATTATGCTCAATAAGGGCTTTGTAATGACGAAAATTGTACGAACCAGGCGTATTTTTTTCCACAGATTGGTTGTGTTGTGTTCCAAAGGAACAAGGATTACTGGCATCTGACTCATCCGGTGCACTTTTTCTTGCAATAATCGCAGGAAAGTATCGTTTTCAATGTAAAATGACCAGTTTTAGAAGTCTCACTGAGAGCCACCTAGGGGCCAAAAAGCCAAAAAGTCTAGCTAAAGGTGCCATTAGATTCAGTTTTTTTCTGAGCTTCATAATGTAAATGAGATTTTGATGATTTTTGGGCTAACATATATATATACAAAGGAGACATCGAAGTGAAAAAGTTCGGTAAAAGCAGCCTGTGGATTTTTATAAATGTTTATAAAAATACTCTGACAACTTTCTGTTAGCCTGCAAAAGCATAGATTACTGTTCCCTGTTATAATAAGCATGTTTCATAATGATTTACTTTTGATCAAACCCCAGCAATTCATGGTAAATGAACAATTAATGCACCCAAGTGACATAATCGTCTACGGTTAAAGTGAAGGCGGTTTATGGGAAGAATTTGGAAGAGAAATTCGGTTTGATGGTCAATTTAGATGTAAAAATACTGAGAAAATCACCGTAAGAAGGTTTTATGAGTATTCTAACGTTTTACTGATTGTAATGTTGACTTTAATTAGGCAAATCACTGCCCACGAAGCGCTTTGGAAGGAGTTGAGAAATGCATGAAATAAAGTTGCCCCCAAAAGGACCCAAAAAGTAGTGCAATTTTTTCCAAAATTAAGTCAAGGGTAAAGAGAAAGGTATCACGATGAACAGGCGGACACAATTCCTGATTTAAAAATCGGTTTGAAAAATTAATTTCAAAGCGAAGCAACGGCATGTAGATACAGCCTCTATATAAGTTTAAGCACAGATAGTTTTTGGCACAATTTGCATGTTTGCAGTCTCTTCCGGCACCTCTTTGCAGGCCTTTAACCGAGAGGTGGCCCAGCCAGGGTGCCATGAAGTTTTAATGCTTAGTTTGTGGTATTTCAAAAATGGAATATGAGACATTTTAAAAAATTTAGCCACTCCCAAGGAGCAATTATTTACACCGCTTTTAGCATTGGGTGATGTCGTAAGGTTTGATTTTTTAAACCACGACTTCCCTACAAATTTAGTTTAAATCTTTGTAGAATGAACAATTAAAGTGTAATATATCTCCAGCTTAATTTAACTAAAAAAACTAATTTTACTGAAGAAACTGGGTTCGAAAAGACCAAGTTGAATTTTTGGAACTTAATATCTCATGTTGTAGGAAGTCAAAATAATTTGCATCTCACGAAGTACGTAAATGAGAAGAACAACCGGCGAGCGAAGCGAGGCAAAATTTAAAAAAAAATATCAATTCGTGAAAGCCGGAGGTGATGAACTTAAAACGTTGGCCTGTCTTTCAAAGGGGCTGGGTATTGTGCAAAAAGTAAACCAAGTAACGGTAGTCGTTGAAATACTATTTTTTTACAATTTCTTGAGATTTCAAATTTTTTTCTGACTTGACCCGGTCCCCTTTGGGACCCAGTCCGGGTTTTGTACACCCCCTGAAAATTTAGTATGTTGTAGAACTCATCAAGACGAGTCGAAGGATATTTTACATGGGTACAATCCGACCACTCTAGAGGGCGATAGAAATTTTTGAAAATTTCGAACTCGATTTTCGTTTTTAATAGACAAGCTGATGGAGAATAAAAATACGCGTCGATTGATGCTAAATTCATTTTTTCACGTCAACTCTAGCCTGAAAAATGTTTAAAATTCAAATATTTTAACCCTTTTTTGAAATCGAATTTTCTCAAGATCCGGGGGGCTGTAGAAAATTGTGCGACATGTACGTGATAGCCCAGGTCAAGGGCTAAGTCGTGGTGAAAACCGATTTTTCTACACCCACCCGGATTTCGAGAAAATCGACTATTAAATTTATGAATACTTAATGAGTTATCACGTCACAGTGGGCAAAAACTCCATTTCCTGAGATACAAGTAAAAGAAAATATTAACCCCTATT
>JAHZMX010006408.1:0-16479 GCA_027743895.1 Seira musarum | reverse complement strand
GTTAAATTGAAGGGGTGTAAAATACCCCGTGCTTATTCGGAAGTGTGACAATTCGGAAGGTGACTATAGAGCGACTCCACTGTATGTTCCATTTGAAAAAAAATCTTCAACGGGTTCTTGCCGTTGACGGTTAAAATTTTTCTAAATTTTAAAGTAACAGCCTTACTCCATTTCTTAAGGGCTTTCGATTGAGCTATTTAAAACCATATGTTGTCATTTGAAAAAAAATCAATCTTTGACGCTGCCGTTACTATATACTTGCCATAGAAGTCTGAAAAGTTTAGGCTTCCCCATCAACCTTTGTTCCGAATGGAATGTAAGTCATTGACCTCTTTCGAAAGTTATCAATCGGGTGGACAGACGGATACATCGAAATCAATACTCCGCTGATAGATCAGCTTTGTAACAAGTAGGTAGGCCTTTCGGAACAAATTCCAGGCATTTAGATAAGGACAGCATTCTGATGAACGTCATACGTCGATAAATCTAGTTATTTTAGATCAGGATAACATTCCGAGGGAGATTTATACAATTTTCTCTCGACGCAGAAAGCAATCGCATTTGGTCACATATATTATTCCTCCAGAAAAGAAACTGCATACTGTATGAATTGGAATCATCATGGAGTATTGTTTCGCCGGAACATGTTGGAATTTCCCAAAGTCAATGAAAATTCCGACTGTACTAGAGAATTTTTTACCTTGCCTTGATAGACTTACTCTTACAGCTCGTCTAAAAAAACTAAAAACAGGCCAAGTTCTGAGACGATTACGATCATTAATTTACTGCATGATTACTTGATTACTAGTTAATGTCTTTACCCTTTATGCTAACTGGAGTTGAATGATAGACATAAGGGTGTGGACTCAGCTGTCTGTCAATTTCCTATTGCTATAGGGAAAATGTCTGACATATTTTCATGTCAGTAACATACCCAAATTGTCTTTTAAAAAAAATCGATTTTCTCGTTTAAAAATGTCAGCCATCAGCTTTCAGCCAATTATACTTTATAATAAAATCCTGCTGAAAGGGAAAAATCTTGATTGATATGAAAAAAGCGTTTGAATGAAATGTACACTGAGCTGAGCAATGCATGAATGCTTCTTGTACTCCAATGTACTGTGCAGTGCAGTGATGTATCTCCCTCTCTGCGACTCGGTGGTGTGAATGGTAGCAAGTTAAACATCTCATATAGGTAGAGTGCGTATACGAGTCTTGAGGGTGGCATTTTTTTATCTTTATTTTTTAAAGGAAAGTAATCGTCCGGAAAAATAATTGTAGTTGCCGATACCCTAAAACTCCCCCTTAATTTAACGGGGCCCCATACTGGTTGCTCAATAATTTTCAATGGGACAGAACCATTTATTTATTCAACTTTGTTCTGTGTTTGCTTGAGGGGTACACACAATCTTGTCGCATTCCCAAGATCTGCTTGTCTTTGTGCCATCTAACGCCCGTCAATGCTCAGCAAATTTAATATATCCAGAGTATCCTCGATCACAACCTTTAACTTCAGAAGCATGATAAGTTGATCATATTCTAATAACTTTGATTTTGCCAGCTAAAGCAGGCAAGGCGAATCCGTTACGTTACGTATTTGGTATTGAGCCTAATCGTCCCAAGTATTAAACGAATACTGTACTCAATGTTTTCCAGATATTCATCGGTTTAACATGATGCATTGCTTTTCTAATAAATTCCCGAAATTTATGTTTCAAAAAATTGATAGTTCTATCTTTAGTATTTACCATTAGTTTCCCATATTATATTTAAACCATTACTCAAGGTTCTATCCGTGTAAAACAAATCCGTTATTTACATTCCACTCAAATATATTTAACATTTATTCAATTGGTGCAAAAGTATTTAATAAGTCCGTTAGTCAGGGTTCTCAGAATCCACAAAATGTTTCAACAAATCCGTTACTCGCGATTCTCCAAATATTAAAATGAATCCGTTACTTTTACTTTCCTAAACGTTCAACTAATCCGTTGATTCAAATGAGCGATGAGCAAAAAAAACCTTATAAGGAGAAAGTCCAGGTCGGAAACGAACCTGTGCTGTCCTGCACACGAAAAAGTCTTTCGCTTTATCCTCTACGCCAAGTGTACATTCCTGACACTGTCCTAGATATTATTAATAACTTTTGGCAGCGCCCTGATAGGTTCTAACGATTTCCATTCACTCATGACTCCGACCTCCATGAAATCGTAAGGAAACTTTTGTATTTCTGATGCATAATAGTTTGACGAACGGCTTAGCGTTCCCAGCAGCTGAAACTCCAATATTTTTTTTGAAAACATGCACAAAATACGATTCTCTATCAATTGCAGTAACAATCTTTGCCAAACCTACTCTAGGTAGTTAATTATTGCGACGCCATAAGTGTTGGAGAAAATAAAATTAATTGTTCTATTAAGGAACAACTTGACCTTGACAATGTCAGTTTTTTTTATCCTCAAAGTTGCATTGAGTGTAATGTGCCTTGTCACAAAAATTTCCATTTTCTGAGGCACTTCTATGATGTAATTCGATGTCATTTTGCCTTGGAAATGGGAAAATTTGTAACCTCAAACTAAGCGATTGATTTCTCCGTCATTTCTGGGACTTTTTTAACAAACAAAATCTCATTTCGAAAGCTTGAAATCTGAGAAACGAAAGAGTGGGAATTGTTTTGATTTACAAAGTTATACCAAATTTAAGAGTAGGATCATGCTCTGTAAAAACGGAATAAAACTAATACATTAAAATGTTGAAATTTTATGACTGTAAACGGCAATCGGTGATTAAAACAATTTGAATGTATATACTGTTGTGATATCCATATGAAGTATGCATCTTATGATCTTATGACAATTTATGGGACATGATGGACAACAGTATCAACAAGACATTATAACAGGATAAAAAAGACAGCATTTAACCCTTTACTCAGCTACGTCCTTATCGCTGTTTTAACTGCACTAGTTTATTTCGTCAAATTCGAAATCAGTATACGAAGGAAAAAACTAAACCCTCCGATTTCAATCCCAGCCGGCAATGATATCGCTGATCCCTGTGTCAGGGTTCCAAATGTTCATCAAACATTTATTATACATTCAATCTTTTGCATTTAATGTAATACAGTAACAATGACGGGCAAATTTCTTGCAACCGAGAGTCAAACAATATGAGAGCCCGCAGGCTGAAAAATGCTTGACTTAATACGTAAAATTGTTGAGGTTTAACGCTTTTACCATTCCTCAGACATTATACTTATATTAACTGTGATTCCATTGTTTTATTGTCCCCCCCCCCAAAAAAAAAATCATGCTGTTTCACATAAAAGTCATCCAGTAACAAGACAGTTACTTGTTTCATGTTTGACTCTGGCTATGCTTAAGTCGGGGAAAAGCCAAAGGGCGCCGCGTACGAAGGGTAGTGCGCCCCTTCTTACGAGATTAGTTTAAATATATAATTAGGCTTGATTCATTTGGTTAATACACTGCATGAGACGTCAGAGGCTCTAATGCTGTCTAACGGGCAATAATTTTATGTACATAGTAGATTGTTGGATGTCTTTCTTCTTTGGTCTTAATTTAATTCCTTGTAAAGATCGCGATCGTAAAATTGGAACCTATCCAGACATCAGATGTTGAATGATTTTACTACTACATGAGTAATATGTACATTTGAGTAAACTTCGTCGTTTCCCATTTTCTTAGGATACGGATACCATGTCTTCAAGTTGCATCAGCAATGGCCTATCAAACCGGAAATAATCTTTTAAAAAATGGCCATTAATTCATGCATCTGGGTTGTAATAATACGACTGCAAATGAAGTTAACGCTGTAATGCGCCACAACTTACGAATAAATAGCTACTATATCCGACCCGTGTATATTCTCTGACTACTGCAGAGTTGGAATCGAACGAATCCTTTTCCTAAAAAGTACTGATATAGCACTAGTTGCGGTGCGTGGCCACGGCCGGGAAATTGCTGACATCCTTTTATTATTTCCTCCGACTTCTCCTTATTTTCGTTTCTCTGTCCAGAATCCAGATGAAAGTCATATTTTTATTATTCTGTGTATCTTTTGCGAGAAAATCGTCAGCAACCTTGTAACTTCCCCCAAGAGATAGAAAGGAAACGAAAACGACTGACTTCTGGACCTTCGGGCAATTTCTTTCGAATCACTGGGATCAAACTGCCTGTGCCTAGTCTCAACATTTCTCAAAGCTTGTCACGTTCCATTAATACCACACCGCTTCAAAAACAAAATTATAAGAATTTCATTCAAATCATATACGATTTCGAATGGAATCTTCGGTATCTCACTTCGAATGGGATCAGATGAAAACTTCTATACATATTTGCGGTATTATAATTATATACGAATTACTTTGCAAATAATAGATACAGAGGTTGTCCCGTTAAGCACTGCTTCACTTTTTTAAATTTTTTAAAGCCAAAATATTTACGTCCAATTAGAGTTGGTGTGCCCAAAATAATCTACAGTTCGTGAACTTTTTCCCCCATACAACCCTTTTCATTTTTTATGATTTTACGGGTGATATCAGAGGGACTTTGCCACCCTATTCACGAAACATTTTCCAAATTGCCTAATTTATACGCTTTCTTTGTTTACATTTTCGCCTTTGACGACAGCAAACCCCAAAGAAGTCCCCGGAATTGTTTTCTATGAAATTCTCCGGTGTCTTTTCTTTAGCAGTGGTCGTAAAAGAGAAAATTCTGTCCAATAATTTTAGCATAATCCGTCGTGAGTTGTGCAAAAAGCGTTGATGAAGCAAAAACACGATGGTATATGGGGATAGTTCTCGTCACGTTTCAACGTAACCTATTCTCTGGATCGTATTTTAGGTGTTAGGAAAGAACTTGACCAATGGCTAGCATTTAGGACGGTTATCCGTAAAGTTTTAACAGTCTTTCCTCTCAAAGTCCCCATTTTTACACGTTGTTCTATTCTTTGAAGGTTGAGTTTAACATGAGGTTTGATCTGTTTTGCTGGTATTTTTGGCTTAAATAAGTCAATCAAGCATTGACCTTTCAGCCCAGCTCAAATTCTTTAATTTTCTGTAATTTTTTCTGGAGAAAATTTGTCAAATACCTATTGGAAAACTTGAAATTGTGTGTCTACAATTCAGTCGCCGTTTTAGATGAATATTTTTAGTTTATTTGTTTAAGAAAACTACTTTCCTACACTTCATTGGCTGGAGAACAATGTCTAATATTTGCTTTTGGGTAATTATCCCTACAAAAATTACACGACGAAATTCAAAGTGACGCAGTGCTTAACGGGACAACCTCTGTATTTATTACCGTTTTATTTTCTTTTGGGCTTGAATCGTCTTTGATCAGATCTTTTCTACGAGCATGTTTCTTCCCTTTTATACGTAATTCATCAAACTCAGATAAATGAAAAATGGTTGAAATCATCGATGATTTAACGGGAAGTGATTTACAATGGTTTGGCAAACACCGCCTACGCTTTTTTCAACCTGTTACAGAGAATGACATACATATCTGTAAAAGGCTGTTACTAACAATGAGGAATTACCATTTCCGTCGCAGTTTTTGGACCGAAAAAATGCATCTATTTAAAATCTGGACATCCGGGGTGGGCACTCATTCCTTTACGTCAGGAGTCATTAAGACATTGGTTTTAAATTTTTAGGTTGTAGATTGTATTTTTAAGGCGAGTAGGTAGAGTACTTATGAGTAACCTTCTCTAAAAACATCCATTTTTGTGCTGGTTCGTTTATAATTTTTTATTGGCACTAGGTTGGGTGCATTTCAGAGGTGGGCCCTAGGCTAGTGCCCACCTCTGTCTATAAAGGCTTTTTGCATTAGCATAGGATTCAATGAGAGGTATTTTGGAAGTTTTTTTCTTAAAAATAACTTCGAAATAGGTTATAAATAATAAAAATATGAAATAAAAATTGTTAACTGATATAGTGATATACATATATCCTTTTTCGACCCGCTCTTTCATACTGTGACAACAGAAATTTCAAAAATTGCGGCAGTACTGGTAGTTCCTCATTGTTAGTTAGTATTCATTATGTACTATGTGGAGTCGTTGTGCAAATGAAATGTGTGAAAAATATGGTTCGAAGAAGAGGTTCCGGTTGTCCGATGAATCAGTACAGTCTGATACGGCTTTAGTGAATCAAATGATAGGTTATTTATTGTTTACGTTAACTCAGCAAAAACGTGTGATGATTATATGATTTTACTTTTACCTGATATATGATATGCCTTTAAATTGTATTTTGATTTGATTTTTAATGTGTAGGATGAGGAGAGTGAAGAAGAATATCGGAAGCCAAGAAAACGAGCGCTGTCAGTGGTCTCAATGACACGTCGTTCAAGTATATTCTCATCTCGATCAAACAATACAGCTCCAGATTCGCCTGTCTATTCGTCGGATGAAGATTTGCCTTCAAGTCCTTCAACCGAAATGAGGAGCCACCAACCACCATTATCAGGACAAATGTGCGGACCAGCTACATCCGCTTCATCATCTTCTGGTGCTCCTTCGCAATGTTCCAAAATCCGTCACGCATCTTCACCCATGCGAACGACAGCGGTTTAGCGCAACTAAATCTAAAGGCGTAGTGATAATTACTCAGATTTCTGGAATACTCTCGAAGGAACAAAGCCTGGACTTGGAAATTTTTACCTCTTTGATGATTGTGCTGTTTTGGTAAGAGATGATGAGATGAACATGCGTCAAGTCCAGGAGCTGTGCTTGTACTTGCAGATTGAAGAGTTGTTTTTACAAAAGTTCATGTTTTCTAACCATGATTCTTGTAGTAGTGCGTAGGCTCATGGAGCACTTAACGTTAGACAGCTAATCAACAACATTCATCCAAGCAGGGTTAAAATATGTCCAAAAAATACGGGTTGCATACACCTTTCTTCAACGGAGAGCCAAAAAGCAAACACTCAAATCCATTCGTTCTCATTTGTTTCTTGTTCATGAAACCAGAATTACAGAACTTGTCTATTTCTTATAGGCTTCTACCAGCTAAATTCCAACTATTATATAACTGCCTTTTATAGTGATGATGATGATGATATGAGGATTTCCTTTTTTTTATGGGAAAAGAAGCTGAAGTGAAAGAATTCAGCCAATTCCGGGCCTTTTTTGTCCACATTCTAAGGTCTCGTATTTGTATTGTATATGCTTTTTTTACTTCATCTCTTTAAAAATTAGAAGCTTTTAGCGAGGAAATCTTTTCAGAATTAAAAGATTAGATGGAAAACAGTGGTCTCCATCTTGGGTATTTGTAAAGGATTTATTTTGAAGTGGGAGCCGAACGAAGTAAAAAAAAAAAGAAAGTAATAGAATGGAAAAGCACTTGCAGGTATTACTACGAATGGAAACAACCGAATCTTGCATTTTCAACGGGACTGTCTGGGAAAATGTGTGAAAACACAGGGTAAACATCATCATCGCATCATCTCCTTTTCATTCGCTTGTATCCTCCTAAATGTGAAAGCATTATATTCTGATAAATAAACGATGTTATTTCCTCGTTCCCGTTTCCCCTTTAAGTTAAGTTCTCACTACCATTATATATGTATTATATCATAAGTAGACTCTCCATCCATCCAAACTAGTTATATATGCTTACTGAACCAAAAGCAAATAGAGATCTAACGTTAGACTTACAAATATTTGAGAAATCGAATGTTCCATGGATGGATTTCTTTTGTTTGTCTCTGATGGAAATCATGGGAAAGTTGGAGAAGATATAATGAGTATCGCTGTTATGAAAAAGGACACGTCACATCATCACCACCATACATTTTACATAACTCCAGTGTACGTTAACAACAACAATCCTAGCAAATAGTTTTAGGTTGCAACTTTGATAAAAGTATTTTTTTTCTCCAGTCATAGAGCAAACGCTATGACTATTTTGGTAACTGTAATGGCCGCATCAATTGATGAAGAGAAAAATGCAGTTCTTAATTGTTCAATAAATTCTTTTCGGCTCATCCTTAAATCCATTACAATGCAAAATGTAACTAATAATACGCCGGAAGAAAATGATATTTTAAAGTTAACCTACATCCCTTAATGTTTGAATTGCGGCTTTGGCTTCTCCTGTGTACGATTTACGAGTTTTACAAGTGGCATTTACGAGTTTAGACATTCAATAAGAATTCATTTTCATTCAAATTCACCTACTGCAACATGCCATTTGGCATGTTGAGGCGACCTAATTGTTGCTGGTAATTATTTAATAAATTTGTGAAATTCGGCACTGATTCTGTTGTTAACATGTGTACAGTACATACCTATGTAGAATTAGTAATTTGCTATCCCAAAACATAGAGTTAGAGTATATATGTATTTATAGGTACATCAGATGAAATCATTAGGGTGCTATTAAATACTAAGTAGTAATTCAGGCGAAAGGAAAATCTTCTGAGCAAATCTATATAGCATATGTGCTCAAATTTTGGTCAAGCAAACGCGTATAAGCTATGCACTATCGACATGCATGCATATGCATCGAAAATTGAAAATGTACACTATTGAACTAATTAAAAGTAAAATGTGTACAACAAAATGGAATGAAATGATAGTCAATTAGCCTAGAAATGTGTTTCAAAATCCAGGACAAATTATAGAAAACATAAAACAAAACTTAATGATTAAAGTTGATATGTGTTTACAATCATATTGGTTGTATTGTATTTAAGGGACAAAGAAGAGGTACTGGGAAGGAGTTGAACTAAACTTTAGGTTGTGATCCTTGCAATTATGTACCAAGTTAATTAAAGTCTAAAACAATTTCAAGGTATATGAAACATTACGAAAACCCTTAATTCTTTTTCTCTCCATATACCGAAACCAGAGTAAACTAGCAGAATCCTTGGAAAACGCTTATCACCTGACTTTTACCTTTACCAAAAAAGATTATTCCAAAATCTAGATAAAATACTTATACATGATAAGAATCGTTGTACTCTAAATTTGTCTAAATAAATGTTGTTAAAGGACTCACTTACTAAAAAAATGTTGCTTATATTGAGTGGAACTGGTAATTCTGCTAAATACATTGTTTTGTCAAAATCAATATTTAAAATCTAATAATATGAAATATTATACCTATTACACGAAGTTGAAAATTACAAGATGGTTCCGTTTATCCTGTCATGTTTGATGTAACTTAAATTGTAATGTACAGTCCATATGTGGCTAACGTTAACACGACCTGCCTTTCGGTTTTAGTCAGTTTCATCTGCAGCAAAGGGGGTTACTACTTTTTCAAGAGCCTTGGTTTGGTCAAAATTCAAAGGCGTGGGCGTGTCTACTTTAGTCCTTAGCCGCATACCCATTGTAATAAATGCCAATTCGAGCTAGTTGCTTTGACGAAATGTGTCATGTAAATGCTAACGTCGTTCGTGAAAATACAATAAACTCGAGAAAAAAGAAAAAAAGTTTGTCGCTTTGTCTTGGTCCACTAATTTGCAAATTTATTGTTTTTCGTATTTCAACTCCAACTCCGTAGTAAGTAATCAACAGGCACACGCATAGTTCTCCATTTTTGCCCAAATTACGGAAATCGTGAATCATGGCAATTCAACCTCTGGATACAATGCTTAAATAATCTTGCATAAATTATCAATTATGAATGCATACAAATTTAAACTTATGAGATAAGTAATTCTATCAAATAAGACTCGTGGGCTGATGAAATTGTATTCATCATGAGCACCAGATTGGAACGTCGGATGCGGTTATGTCATGTGAACTCAGCTTGTTGCAAAAAAAATCACCCCGCAAATCTACCAATTTGGGCGTTTAAAAAAACCACCAATTTTTTAAGAAAACTTTATTCCGGACGTGGCGTACTTCATAATAAAAATAATTACGGATTTAAACATTTTTTAAAAAACATTTTAATGGGAGGAAACCGCATCAGAGTTAATTTTGGATCTTTTCGTAAACTACAAGACGGTATAAATTAAGTAGTCAAAATTGAATATAATCCAGTAATATTTTCCTTCCAGTAAGATACATACAAATTAGTATGGATAATTACGAAGAATTGAAGTTTTTGTACCTCCTTGAAAGGCCAACAGTGCCTTTACATCTGGGGCCAAGAGGTTATGGCACCACAAAATATTTATTCAACATTCCCACAGACTATCTGGTGAGTTTTCTTGTACATAATCATGAAAATTTGCATTCAAGAACGAGGGAATTTCTTAGTCATTTAAAATTCTAGGAACCCTATGAAGTCCAAGCAATGATTGAGTTGCGGAAGTTGATACCGTCCACGACGACAATCATTGAGATACCTGTTCACAGAACCAAAGTTCCGTACGACTTGACAGCAATAAAAAAAGCTGTTCCAAGAGATGCTGTATTCAGTGAAATGAACGAATTTCATCTCGCTGCGTCGATGGAGCTCACAAGAATTTTATTGGGTATGTGTTAGCATTAATGCATGGGTAGATAGTACGAAAGTCAGGACAGTAACACAGGTCACAGTCACAGTTCAGTCTCAGTCGATCAAAATGTGTTGTACAAAATTGGTACATTTTTTTTTTCATTTCAGCTCAACCAGGGAACGATTTCTTTAATGCAAGCGCCCTCTGTAGAGACGCTGTAAACACACACTTATGGATTCATGGTTTCAGCAGGGCCCTTCTTCAACGTCCTTCAATGAGAGGTTTCCGCTTTCCGGCCATATGGGAAGTAACGCCAGATTTGTTCATAGAGTCCAAAGTTTGGCAAACGGCTGTCACTGAGTCGATTTTACCTCAAAGTGACCGGGTAATCATAATCTTGTATCCACACTCACACCACACGCATTTGCATACGCTATTAAGCATTTATTTTAAGTCTACTATAAAAGCATTCGTTCTTGGACTTTCTTGATCATCATCAAAGGCCATCATTGTTATTGACAAAAACTTTACGGGTACGAATTTGGATCAAAATCACAAAGAGGTAAATCCATTCATGGCCCCAAAAGGCTCTGTTGATAGAAAGGGCGAGATATTTTATTACATGCATCATGGAATGCTAGCTAGGTGGGTGGAACTGTACATGTGTTTCCTTAAGCATTTACTGACTACAAAAACTTCACTGCTGTTTTACACTTCAATTCTAAATATAAAATTAGATATGATGCCGAGCGCCTTGCCAATGGTCTGAGCCGTGTGGTTCCATTTGATATCCATCGTGACGTTATCGAAGAAGCATACTTTCCCAAATTAACTTTGCAGAACTCAGCAATGGATTTTTCCGATCGGCAGGAAAATTCCCACTTGGTGGTGCGCAGCATTTTATTATTTCCCATAATCTATCTGAACATAATTTTGATCAAAAGGAAAACTGACGCGTCATTTCATATTGCAAGGATTTTGATCATACCCGTGATAGACAAACAAACTTTCTGGGGTTCGAAACAATCCAAGATATTCGGGCATGGTGTGACAGAATTATAGAAGCTATTGACGCTGGATTCGCTATTGTGGTATGTGTTACGTAGTTGTTCCAAAAATACCCTACACGTCACCAGTTCATTTCGTAATACCTTGGACTACTATTGCATATAAAAAATCGCGCAGGAAGGAGGAGGACGGGTCGACCTTCGAACGGAGAAAGGTATCGACATTGTTACAGCAATGTGGGAGTCTAGCAACGACAGTCCACACCTAAAATATTATGGCATGCCTCATAACTATGGACATACGAGTATTGGCTTCATTCACGATCCAGATTTTCGATACAAGGTTACTCTTTTTACAAGTTACTTATCTTATGCGAAGATTTTCAAACCATTTGAATATTTCAAATCACTTTCAACAAGGCACCTCCTGGCGTTATGTACCTGATCGGAACTGCGATGCGGGATCCGGTATTCTTCCGTTGGCATAGATACCTTGACTTGATCAGTCAAAGACAAAAGGACTATTTGCAACCATATGCCCACGATAACGTGAAGAACAGAAGAATTAGTTTAAGAATTATTTCTTTGTCACTGCTAAGCTAAGCGTGAGTACCTTTCAACTTCTGTACCTGGTAATTTTAGCTTCAGTGGAACGGAATAATTGTGAATGATATTCAAGTGGTGCGTGTGGAACCCAGTCGAGTACCTATGCCCAACTTGGATAGAGTTAACACACTGGTCACTCACTGGATGCAAAGTGACATTGAATTATCAAGAGGACTGGATTTTGGTCGAACAAACATAAATGGGCTTGGCTCTGTTTGGGTTCGTGCGACGCATCTTCAGCATGTTCCATTCATCTATCGAGTCAGAGTGACTAGTCAACTTCGTGGAGAGGTTCAGGCTACGGTGAGAATTTTTATGGCTCCCAAGCTAGACGAGAATTCTGATAAACTTCCATTTTTTCAACAACGAATTCTGTTTTTTGAAATGGACAAGTTCACCACAACGCGTAAGTTATAAGCTCATCATCATTTTTATTTGTTTCTAAATCAATGCCCGCTACCATATATACTTATTCTTTCTGACATCTTAAGTTCACCCTGGTGAAAATATCATATCGCAAAAATCGGAGGACTCTACATTAACTGTTCCTTGGGCACAAACATTTCGTGAAATTGAGCGGGACACAGATACGCTCACAAGAGCTCAAGCCATATGCGGGTGCGGGTGGCCTGATCACTTGCTACTACCCCGTGGTAAACTTGAGGGTATGCCCTTCGACCTATTTGTCATGCTCACAAATACTCAAATTGACCAAGTGTCCGGATCAAAGCGCCACCTTGGCACTTTGACTGCAAAGGGCACTTGCCGTGACTCCATCAGCTTCTGTGGAATGATTGATGACAAGTTTCCAGATTCACGAGCAATGGGCTATCCATTCGACAGACCTGCAATTCCCAATGAAAAAAACAAGCCGGACATGTTGCTAGCAGATTTTGTGAAACCAGTTTCAAACATGGCGACAACTGAAGTGAGTATTATACATGTAGACAAAACCATCATAAGAGGGGGTGGGGCTCCCAATGGCTTACGTGAGATTAAAGTTGCGCCGTAAACCAGGATGGCGAAGATTCCCTATGAGTCATCTTATTTTTAAGATTCATTACTACATTCTTTAATCCATCATCCATTACTAAAAGCTTTTAAAATGATGTAATTGTATTACTTTGTTAGTTATTAATCCTAATCGTAAGTTTACCATAAAAAATCCAGAGCTTAAAATATTATTTGATTAAATTATATTCTATATGAATAGCATTGAAAGTTGTTTAAAGTAATATGTAAACGCATAATTATTATGGATCATCATAGATTTATTGCAAAGGTGTGATCATTGCAACTGTAATATGTTTTTGCATTGTCAGCAAGTTTGCTTTGAAATTGACAGTCATCTAATCCGTTTACTTCAAGGTTTTATTTTCGTCAACTCTGAATCGTCATCAATGTCATTCTTACTTGCACAACGGAATCACATACAAAGTTAGGCAAATAGGCAAAAGTTTATAGGCAAAAACTAAAGGATCTTTTAATCGTTGGTTATGCGATTGTTTGTACATCTACCGATTGCTGGTTCCGTTTCGTTGCGATTCATAACAGAACCGCGCTAAATAAATTTCCTATTGACATTACAAAGCTCTGAAGGTTCACACATAAGTATGACAGGGAGAATTAAAATCATTCTCGAATTAGCATATTAAGTAACCGCTTACTAATAGTTGTCTAGATGTTGGGTGTTACACTTCATATTGCTAGCCAAGTATGTAGGTACGTTTTGTAGGAAAATGCACTAAAATACGGTTAGAATCCTTTTCAATTATTATTTGGCTTGAACAAACCGAGATCGAAGTTTATTACTCTCAGTTAGTTTAATTGGTTAACCCAGCTTTTTTTCAATTTCACAGTAGAGCGATGCAGATTCTCGTATTAAAAAACGAAAGCCCACATTTATTTTTGGACCACAGATTTTTTATTTAAAATAATTTGGAGCTCCGGACGTGGTTGTAAGCTATTTTACAGCCATTGACATCACCAAACTTCAAAAGGAAAGCCGCAGTTCATTAAAATTGGAATTTTGAAAATATGTTTAGGCTATAAAAGAAGGGTGCATATCTATAAGAAAATTCAAAGAACTTTAATTATAAACTGTGAAAGCGAAAGTATCTTCCTGAAGCTACACTGCAGAAACCAGTTACTGTGCGTTTTTCGTCAGGATTTTTTATTCCAATTCCAATATTTTGTCCGTTACTACATTTTTCTCGTTACGAGGGATGAAGAAAATGTAGATAGTAACGGACAAAATATTGGAAGCAAAAATACTGTAAAAAAGGAAAAGTAAATTGTCTCTGCAGTGCATATGAGTCATTTGAAGGTGCCATAAAATGAAAATCGATCCTGAACTGAAGTATGTCTATCTACTTGAGAGGGTCACAGTGCCCCTGTATTTAGGACCCCGGGGAAATGGCTCCACTCAATACCAGTATATTCTTCCTAAGGATTATTTGGTAAGCATAAAAAGCCAAAATTTTTGCAAGTAGTAATTTTAATCAGTTGCTGTTTTATAAATTCAGAAACCACATGAGTACAATGCAATGAAGGAGTTACGGAACCTTATTCCATCTTCAGTTTACATTGTCGACATACCAGTTTATTATACGCAAACCCCATTTGATTTGCAACCTATACAAACTGCTGTCCCAAAACATACAGTATTCAGCGGAATGAATCGATTCCATTTACAAACCTCTTTGGGACTGACAGATATTTTCTTACGTGCGGTGTTTCCACAAGCAAAGAAAATTTTTGCAAAATCTTTTCATAGTTTTGAGCACTAACTATTTTATTATATTTTTATAAGGTCAACATTCTGAAGCCGACTTTTTCAATGCATGTGCTCTGGCAAGAGATGCTGTGAATACACATCTATGGATTCATGCATTCTATAGGGCCGCACTTCACACTCCATTTATGAAAGGATTTCGCCTTCCAGTGTCGTGGGAGGTAATGCCTGATTTGTTTATTGAAAGAAAAATTTGGAGGAAAGCTGCATCAGAAGCTGTGAACCCTGAACTATCTCGAGTGGGTTTAATATTGATTGCGATTATCACGTCAATGCGGCATTACGTCATTGTATTTTAATGTCATAGCCATAATAAGTACTTATTTAATTACAAAACGTTTCAAGGCCATTATTGTGATTGATAAAAATTTCACTGGAACAAACTTGGACCCCAACCATAAAGTTGCCTATTTCAGGGAAGATATTGCCTTGAATTCGCATCACTGGCATTGGCATCTTCTCAATCCGTCGCTGGCTCCTAAGGGATCGATTGACAGAAAGGGTGAAATTTTTTACTACATGCATCATGGAGTGCTTGCCCGGTACCAATTACAATCATTAGCAATGAAGAGAAATTAATCGTCTCGTTAAGCATAATATTCTAGGTAAAAATTTACCTCTTCGCTGAATCAATGACATCAATGTATTCATTAAAAGGTATGACTGTGAAAGACTTGCTAACGGTCTGAGCCGTGTTGTCCCGTATGATATTCACAATGATTTAATGGAAGAAGCATGCTTTTCCAAACTCACTTTACAGACTTCCGCCATAGATTTCTCCGATCGTCAAGAAAATACAACCATACAAGTATTCCTACATACGCATTTCCACTTATTTATTTAAAAAACTGCACTCTATTATTTACCAGTATTTATGCAAACATGAATTTGATAGGACTTTAACGATCTCCGCGATAGTAGAAAAGAATCGGTTGGATTTGGCTCCTTAGCAAACATCAGAGCATGGTTTGACAGAGTTATTGAAGCTATTGATGCTGGATTTGCCTTTCAGGTTCAAGTCTGCCTATCCTCCAGAATGCACATTATATTATTATCGGCTTATCATTTTAAAATTTTAAATATATTTTAATAAAGGAGGATGGAAGTCGTGTCAGTTTACGGACTGAGAAAGGCATTGACATTGTTACGGCAATGTGGGAATCTAGTAATGATTCCCCAAACCAAAATTATTATGGAATCGCTCATAATTACGGACACAGTATCATAGGTCGGATACATGATCCTGATTCCCGGTACAAGGTAGTCTATTAGCACTTTAACAAAATAATAATTTCATCATTGTTGTGAGCGGAATTCTAACTCTATAGGCTCCCCCTGGTGTAATGTATCTGGCGTCATCGTCCATGCGGGATACGATATTCTTCCGTTGGCACAAATATGTCGATATGATAAGTCAACGTCAAAAGGATTATTTGCAACCCTACACACCTGATAGCGTATATTTCTTAAAACTAATTTAGAAGAGTCACGTATTAAGGCCTTAATTTACAATTTGCGTACTTTACTATTTTGCAACTCACTCACAGCTTCAGTGGAACGGAATAATTGTGAATGATATTCAAGTGGTGCGTGTGGAACCCAGTCGAGTACCTATGCCCAACTTGGATAGAGTTAACACACTGGTCACTCACTG
>JAHZMX010006407.1:0-14834 GCA_027743895.1 Seira musarum | reverse complement strand
AAAGCAACTTGAGGATGGACGTACTCTCTCGGACTACAATATCCAGAAAGAGTCCACGCTTCATCTTGTGTTGCGTCTTCGTGGAGGATCAGTTTAAAATTTTACATTCAAACATTCCTTCAGCATTTGATATTTCCAACAACACCAACGCTTTTTAATTATTTATGAATTTCTTAAGTAGATACTTTATTTGTACTTGTCTTGTATTTTTATTGAAAGACATCTGTAAAGCCCAACCGAACAAATGAATTTATACATGCGATGCGATGTGCTGAAGTATTGGTGACATGAGAAAGTTTAAACCTAGTGCTTTCTGTATAATTATCAGTTATTCCCAAAAATTGGTTAAAATGGAAGTCTAAATTTCTATTGTTTCATGTAATAAACATTCGTCTAATTGGCATATATATGACTTTTTTGCTGTACATTGTGTTCTATTCATTTCCTTTTCTGAAACCATACAATTTAAACAGCTCATTCATGTGAAGTGCATACATAATCCTAATCATAATTCTACTAATACACATTTTTTAATACGATTCGTTCTAACATTCACTTGATTCATCGCATATTCTTGATTATTGCCATTTCAACCCGGGTACCCGTACAGTACGGGCCGTACTCCCAATCAATCCCAATCCCAATTCATATTTCATATTGCAAGAATTTCATGCAAAGAGCAAGATTTACGGAAGTGGGACTGGGCATGGAAAAGTTCATGGGGCAATATAATATTTGATAGCTTTTAATAAAATGATCATTAGAATATGAAATATGAATCAATGCAATCCAGAGAAACTTGCTTGCTGAAGATTACTTAGAGATGAGAATGAATAAAGAATGATGCTGGAAATTTTTTTGGGTTAGAAATGATCGGATTTGGGGTAGTCGCTAGTACTACAAATACACCTTCGTCACCTACCTTCTGCGTTGTGATAATATGGATTTGGGATGGGAAACGCCTTTAGGTCTCACATAATATGGATATATCTGTCTCTTGACTCTAACTTCTATGTACATAAGCGTGCTAACTGACGGACAAAACTTGAATAGCCTTTCATAGTCTCAATTCATATGATACGATACTACTGTAGTCAGGGATGTAGGAAGATAACACGATAACATGCTAGTAGGCTTTTGAGTAAACATCTCAACTCAACTCATCCAGCAGCGTAGAACTTGCAGCACCCATTTCTCACTGTTAGGTTCAATTCAAATCAAGAGGAGAGAAAGATTACTAAATTAGCTAGTCGTTAATTTTACAATTGTTCGAAAAAAAAATGTCGGGAAAAGATAGGATCAATGTCTTTCCATCAAGAGGGTATTTTAATATTTTTAATATATATATAATAATATTAATATTTTATTGGGAAATGCTATGCTGTTGTGTGTGGGTTGCATTTGTAAAACTCTTTATTATATTTTTTACAGCGCCCAGACACTTATGAAAAGTCGTCTTAAAGGTGCTCAAACTGGACACAGCTTGTTAAAGAAGAAAGCGGACGCATTGCAAATGAGGTTTCGCTTGATTCTTGGAAAAATCATCGAGGTAAGATTACATTCAGTGAAATCAGACAGACGTTCTTCGTGTTTCAATATTATTTGGGAGTTTTTTCTTCGCTTTATTAGACGAAAACGCTCATGGGAGAAGTGATGAAGGAAGCCGCATTTTCGTTAGCTGAAGCCAAGTTTGCTACAGGAGACTTCAATCAACAGATTCTTCAAAACGTCTCTCGTGCTCAGATAAAGGTAAACTAAATGTGGGTTTGCATTATTTTTTTGGAGACTTTAATTCTGATAAAACTACAATCGAAATTGCATTCCTAGTTTCTTAGTCTAGTATTATATTTTAAAACAAATATTGTCTTTGTGCATTGACGAACGCGTATTATATTACTATTCTCCTTTAATCTATGGTCTTTGCGTATTAAGTCATTGTTATGCTCATATTTGCCTTCTGGAAGATTTGAATCATAATATTTTGTTTGTATCAATCCTTTTAGTTATCATTCCAAGGATTGAGCGCACGTTGGCCTACATTATTTCCGAACTGGACGAGTTAGAAAGAGAAGAATTTTACAGGCTTAAGAAAATTCAGGATAAGAAGAAAATCGCAAGGGCCAAGGCCGATAAAGTTCGCGAGCAGCAAAAGAAGGATGGATTGGAATTGGAACAAGCTGCAAACATTTTTGACGACCATCATGATGAAGATTTGTTATTTTAGAGTGCTACCCTTATTTCAACCGTTCGAATCCGTTGAAAGAATTTGTTTAATATTAATTGCCACCAAAATAAGAAAAACGCGAGAGTGATTTATTATATGTATGCGGTGAAAATTTTCAATCGATAAATGTAATTCAATTCTGCTCCTTGTTTGTTTAAATGTAGCCAATATCAGTCAAGGTTTTTAGATGTTATGAGACATCTCACATTCCAGTTAGTTCAGTTGAACAATATTCTTCGGATTCGACCTGAACCTTTCCCAGAATGATTCATCATTCATCACGATTACCTACATTGTTTACAGCCTGTGTTAAAATTAAAAAGAGCGTAATTTAACATCGCACTTCGTCTTTAGTACCAAAAATGTAATAAGCGCATACATAGATTTGTATGTCGTTAGTGATTTGTAGAACTAGTTATTAGTTTTAGATATCCATAATGAATCAATAAAATGTAAAATTATAAAGTTTATTCATCCTTTAATATTATTTTGAACGATAGAATTGATTAAAATCGCTACTGTGAGATCGAGATTACTTGTTCATAATTAAGACTGCTTGCTTGTCACTACATGATTATCGTCCATGTCACTCTCATTCACGTGTAACATCTTGACGTGCAATTATCCTTGGTAAAAAATCATAAAACTTATTTGATCATGATCAATATTAATTATTAATTATTATTAAGAAGAGCGAGTGACACGCCAGCGGATTTCTATGCACAAGATAAGACCAACCCGAATAAGAATATTACTCATCTTAAAATTCGAAAATTAGCTTACCACACTTTTTACGGCTTCATTCACCGCGGCACATTTAATTCTCAAAAAATGGCAAAATGATACAATTTTTAAATACATATTTTTACATAAATATTTATTTATAGCGAATTTGGTTCTTGGTTCCGTTAAACAAAGGCCAATAATGGAAAAATGCATTAGATGACCAACTTCATACATATTTTATCATTATCATTCTCAACCACTCACAAACGAACTCGTCCTCGCAAGTCCCAATATAGACCCAAAAACACGAGACGCGCAGCAGGAGTATGCACTATATGCGGAATCTGAGTTCGCAATGCCCCAAACACATAGCGCAATGCATTGAATGCTTGATTCAGAGTTCTGTTTTGATTATGGACATCAGCATTTCGTTCCCCGTACGTTTCGATCATTTGACCTTAAAACTAAAAATGCGTTCTTATTTTTTAAAGAAAAGTTTAAAATCCGTTTAAGAAGGCCAAGAAGGATTAATGTCTTAATTGAAATGTCCATAATATAATTGCAAGATTTATTATTCAGGTGGTGTTGAACACGTACGTACCGATACTGATTTCGGCTTTTGCTGATGTTTGTTTTTGTTGTTATTTCCTCCGATTTCCGTTTCCTTTGCCTCATTTTGGTTTGGTTTCGTTTCAATTCATGAAATTAGTAGATTTGATTTAATCAAGACATGCAATTGAGGCCGGGCAAGGGACTATACAATTAATACTAATTTTGAGGACTTTCAAGAGGTTTCTACTTTTATTCACATAAACCTATTCTAATTCTAATTTAGAATTTCTAAAAAACTTTCACACAAAACATCACTATCTCATAATTTGGAATTTGGTTCCCTTTGAATTTAGTATCATGTTCACCTTTTCCTGCTTTATGGATTCGAATAGTCTGAATTTTTAAATATGATTGGCAATAACCTTTTTAAGTATTACTTTCACTAACCTTTCACATTGTCTGGTCCGAACTATATTCATTTAAAGTATAGTTAGCCAGTTTTAGATGCTGATAATGTCGTAAATTTGCATTAATTTATTGTTGGTGAACAAGAGAGTAAAGTTGCTTGCTGATAATGTTGTAAAAGCTTTTGGATCTCGCAATCCATTACTCGCGAATTGCAACTCTTGCCTTAGGTTGCCCGGCCGGCATTGTCGCCGTTCATGCTTTCTTTGCCAGTCGTTACTTCGATTTCACTCTGAGGTTTTGCTCGTTTGATGGCACTTTTAGACTGACTTCATCTAATCTTAAACACAAAAGCACTTCTATCATCTTCCAAAATGAGTTACCATCCGAGGAGTACAGCAGCCCAATTTTACATGGATTCTTCTGGGGACTACATGGAAGATGACGATTCTGGCCACGGAGTGGGTGGAAGGAGGCTATCGTCATCAGGAGCAGGACAGTCTTCCCAAAGTGGTAGAAAACATTCCGTTGGATCTGCTTCAGGATCTTTTGGTGGAGGTGGTAATGGTTCCTCGCCTACTAAAGTGGCGCGTCATGAATCATTCGAACCAAATGACTACCAGGATGAAGTTGAGGTATTTGTAAATAAAATGATTTTCAATTATAAGCACATGCAAATTTTTATATACATCAATAATAAATTCATAAATTGTCAATCCTTATTAATTTCAATTTTTTAGGTAGCCGAACTGCTGACAAAAGCGACCGTTTGCGAGAAGACCAAGCTAGAAAATTTAATGAGAGTAAAAGAAATCATCATAAACAAACAACCAGCCCTGTTGGACAATTTTCTAAATGAAATGCTAGATTTTCAAATGGATAATAATGCAGATGTTAGATGTTACATACTTGAATTTGTCGAAGATGCCTGGTTAGTTAGTATTTTGACATGCATTGGCAAAAAATGCCCAAATGTTACTGCATATTTCTCATATTATGCTTTTCATTGGGGCTACATTAGTTGAAAATTCGTATTGTCTTAAAACTGTTTTTAATACCGCATTATTTAGCAAAACCGATCCAGAAACTATACCTAAAGTTCTGCACAACATGATGCTAATGATGCAGGATAAATCCGTTACGGTTCAGAAGAAAGCTATACAAGTTACAAGAAAACTTTATAAATATACGTTAATGTGGCTTTGTCGTTCGAAATCAGTGACGGAGGAAATGGAAGCTGCGTGGAGCGCTGTATGCGACTTAAAGAAATATATTGTCAAGTTGATCGATAGCGATCTTGATGGGTGCGAGTCAGACATGTCCATAAATACTAATACCATGTTAGTCAGGGATCTTGCACGTAAATTTAAATTCCATTTTTATTTCCATGTTTTAGAATTCGCACACACGCAGTTAAATTCATCGAATCTGTTATAATTCTCCAAACTCATTCGGAATCGGACAGTAAAAAAGCTAATGATGAATTTTGTCTTGATGATGTCCCTATAACTGTTAAAGTTGCTCGACCTCGTAAACTAGAGGAGGATGCAAGGTTTGTGTTTCTTAAATTTCGACACAAACGTTTAGATCTACTACTTACTATCAAGGACCTTTGAGAACTAATATTCGTAACAAGTTTTTCCTGATTTTTTTAGAAATCTTTTTGAAGAATTATTAAAATTTCATGCTTCAAGACACGCTACAAGTGTAAATTTAATGACTTGTATGGGCTCCATTGTAAGGATATGTAAAGCCAGGCCACATCTAATGGGAAGAGTAGTAACAGCTATGGAAAAACTAATAGGTATTCAACTATTCCTTCGGAAATATATGTCTTTGAAAATTGCCGTGTTTATTCATGTTTATTTATTCTTGTAGTCATTTTGCCCCCTACTTTGGAAAGGTCACAAGTTACCTCAGTTAAAAAATACATGAAGGTACAGTTGATCCAACTACTGCGCCACCCAAAGGGCATAGATTTTTATGATAACATTACGACTTTACTAACAAGCCTTGGTGCTACAAACTCAGAAGTAAGCCACCGTAACTCATGAATCAATTTTTGAAACAAAATCGTATTACGTTTTACTAATACTAAACGTTTTTCATATGCGCAGTTACATAAAGCAATTCCGAATTGGGATCTGATGAGGGCAGAGAAGCGCAAGCGTCAGAGGGCTATACAAGAAGAAGAAAGTAATCAACGTAAGAGGGCGAGGTTACAAGAACCGGTAGCTGTTTTAGAAGACTCTGATGATGATGAGGATATGGAAAGATCACCAGAGCCTTCCAAAAAAGATGACCTTACCGACTTTGAACAAACCATTTTTAAGCAAATAAACTTAGTTGAAAATGCTGTTGATTTAGTTATGGCTTCTATGGTTAGGATGTGCATTTATGCGGATTTTTGTGTGTTACATATTTTCGGTTGGAGAGGATATAATTAATCTTTTTATGTTACGCTAGGAGAACATGCCTGAGATAATGCCGGCTCATTTCATGTCTTCATTCACCCCAATTGCTGTTGCAGGAACTGATGGCCAAATAAAACATGTTTCCAGATTGTTAGCTGCGCAAATAACCGCTTGGCAATTGGGTCCTGCGGCAGCTCTAGCTAGGGTTAGGGTTCGACTATTAATTTGTTAGTAACGTACCAATTCGTTGATGAACTATCTCTTTAAGTCAGTTGTATGTTACTTAGATGGATACCAATGATGAGGAAAGTGAGCCGACACCAATTCCTTCTTTAGTGTCTGGTAATCAATCTGCGCCATCCGAGAAAGAGAAGAAAATATCTCTTGTTAACCAGCCAACGGGTCCTTCGAAAAAGAAAATTCCCAAAGCGCTTAAATTAAGCGAAGTGACTAAACCCCTATCTCAAGAAGAGAAGCAACGACATATGACCTTGGCAGTGAAAAGAATTTTACGGACTAATTCAAATACACAAGCTGTTAAAATCCGTTTAATTTGCTCTGTTGCCGCAAATTCTACGTTTGAATTACGATATGGTTAGACCAAAAGCATAAGAATATACCAAACAATTACACTTACCTACCTTCTAATTTTTACTAAAAAAAAGTTTTGTAAAACAAAGTTTTGTAAATTTAATGAATGATTCGCAGCTATCATGCAGCACATTCAAGAAGACATCAAGAATCGTTTGGAACTTGGGATAAATTGGTTGTTTACCGAATATTGTTTATGTCAAGACTTTATTTCTAAAGCTGTTCCAATGAAACACGAATCAGCTTACGATAGGTTATACATAATATTGTATTTGCATGATGTATACTACAATAATCATTTTTATGAAAGACAAAATCATTTACCTTTACCTATGTGCTCGTAGATATGAGTGGACATTTTTTAATCTTATGAAGGGAGTTCTGGACTACAATTTTGAATCCGAAAAGACTGGGTACATACTCATTTATGTGGAATACATACGTTAATTTAATTTATGAAGTCAATTTTTGTTAAAAATGTATATTTTGTGTGTTTTACAGCTTAGCTTGGAAGTTATATTTGGAGCCACCCATGGTACCCGACAAAGGCCTAGAGCTTTTAAAGGTCCTCGCGAGCCAACCTATTCATGCCCCAAAAGGCATGCAGATATTCTTAGAGCTGGCTTTAAAACGACCGAAAAAGTTGCATTACTTGAGTGCACTTCTTCACTTTTGTGTGCACGCGTCAGATGATGTATGAACGGACTAAGCGAGTGTAGCAATATTATAAATTTTGAGTAATAAATTAACTAAATTGATTTTTTTCTCATATTAAAATCAGGTTCGGGGTCATGCAGTTTCTTCAATTTTACAAGTTTATGAAAAAATGGACAGCACTCGGGAAATAATTGAAGATCAAGTTCAAGTATATTGTAATACGTTAAAGCTCCCTAAACCTCCAGAAATTTTGTATGCTGAGGACTTAGGTCGCCCTAAAGGCACGCAGGCAGATTGGAATGATGATCTCGTCAAAGCTTGTTTAAGTTTGTACCTGAAACTTCTTAACATTAAAAACTCCCTCATTCACGAGTAAGTCGAATCAAAATCAAATTTATCAATCAACTAAATTAATTGACGTAGGTATTAATGTAAAATTTAACAATTGATTTAAGATTGGCAAGAGTGTACGTAGAAACTACGGCAGACGTAAAAAGAAGCATTTTGAGGTACGTAGAAACTCCTATTCGGAATATGGGGATGGATTCGCCTGAATTGATGAAGTTGTTGGATACATTTCCGAAAGGAGCTGAAACCATTATTACGAAAATTATTCACATTCTTACAGACAAAAGTATGTGTACAATTTGACTAATCAAAATTATATAAATTATTATCTTTTCTAACCTGTTTATGTGTATGAATTAATGTGCAAACAAACTTCGTATTGTGCTGATTCTACAGCTTTACCTAGTGCGGATTTGGTTAGTCGAGTTCGTAACCTTTATGCGAAACGCGTATCGGATGTTCGCTTCCTTATTCCTGTCCTGAACGGGTTGACCAAACAGGAAATACTTACTGCTCTTCCAAAGTTAATTAAACTTAATCCTGTTGTCGTGAAAGAGGTAAGCATATCGGTTTTTATATTATTAAAGTCATGCGGTCGTGATTTAAATATTTTTTCTTCAAAATCTTGTAGGTATTTAATCGCCTGTTGGGGATTCATGCTGATGCACAAACACAACACGCTAGTCCCATAACTCCTGTGGAACTGATGGTTGCATTGCACAATATCGATGTGTCAAAGTGTGATGTGAAAACTGTTATAAAAGGTACCGGGTTTTACAGCACCGCCATCCAAATTTACTTTGAAATACAGACTTGTCAAAATTCAATCTTATCTTTGCAGCCACGTCACTATGTTTCAATGAGACGGACGTTTACACACCAGAAGTTCTTGCAGTAGTTATAAACCAGTTGATGGAACAGACTCCACTTCCAACTTTATTAATGCGAACTGTTATTCAAACATTAGCGTTACATTCGAAACTTATTGGGTTCATTCTTAACACCCTCAGTCGTTTGATAAATAAACAGGTACTTGTAATCAATGAGGTCTCAAATCAGCAGGCCAGATGTGTTTGTATAAAAAAAATATATGTTATATTGAATTTCAAGTTTGATATTTTGTAAATCCAGGTTTGGACTCAACCAAAAGTGTGGGAAGGATTTGTAAAATGCTGTCAACGGACTATACCCAAAAGTATTCCAAATCTCTTAATGCTCCCTGCTCCTCAGTTACAACAAGCGTTAAACGAAGCTCCAGATTTGAGACAGCCCCTGGAGGGTCATTTAATGTCGCTCACACCTCAACAGGTACCGTAAAAATGGATTGAATGCAGCGTTTGTTGTAAACGTTATTTGTACTGAAAATGGTTTCATATTTCTAGCGATCGTGTTTGCCACCAACAATTCTTAATGTGGTATTGGGTGGAGCTGATACCATTGGTCTTAAGCAGGAATATTATGGGGATTACGACGAGGTACAAGCCATCGGAGGAAGCTCTACTACGTCTTTCCAGAGTATTAAAGACGAACCGGTTAGTATACGTAAACAGTTGTTTTCAATAAGCAAAGGTCAACTGTCGACTGGAAAATATGATTTGTTATCTGTTTTACAGCGGTCCCCTACGGACGGCGAAGAGCTCGTGATGTCAATAAAAGACGAGCCTCAAGAATATCCGGATGATTAAAAATTATGCATGCATCGCAGTTTGGAAGAACTTAGACTAGAGAAAAGCTTGAAGTTTCAGCTTGAATAAAAATTTGCGTAGCTTACCTATGTTATTATATTATTTATTACATACTTAAGTAGTTGAAATAATTGTCATATCTTCATTGAAACGACGAAATAATGAAAATATATGTATGAATTAATAATTTGTTGTAAATTTTGAATAATCGAACTCGACGGGGAAACATTTATTTTTTGCTTGAATATTTTATTTATTTATTCATTTGTTAACATTATTAGTTTTCCCATTTGATGCTTTTTGCATAAAACAAGATCACTTAAATTACAGATAAACTAATCAATATTCTTTTCCGTGTACAATATAGTAATACATTCCACTTTCAATTTGAGGCATTAATTAATTACAATTATTATATATGTAGAGTTTAGTTGATATATATCTTTTCATGTTTGCCTAAATATATGATTATACTGTAAGGTGACACAAAACAACTCTCACGCGTTACATTTTCTCATAGCATTATCTTTCGTCCTAATATCACATTTGACTTTTCAGATTAAGTATGTACGACGATCATTATATCCTTACAAACTAAGGCTCAAAAAAATACTAACAAAATGTGACGTTTATAGGTGGTTCATAAAGTCTATACAATTCATTCGCGTCTGTTAATTTTCATAGATTGCCTGTCACCAAACAAAAAAATGTTTCGTTCACAGATTTTACTTACAAAAGTTACTTAAGTATAAAGAAGAAAATGAAAGAAAAAAATAGTACAAGCTCCTGTGGAAAATGCTTCACAGAAATTCGAAACATTGATTACGATTTTGTAATCAAGTCCTTCGAGAAAAACGTTCCATAAAATAGAACTGTGTTGTAGACGGACACTCGTAATCATCCATCCATCGAGAATACTTAAAAATATTAAATTCAAAAGCAAAAAGAAGACAACATCGTATTCAAACTCACTAGATCAATGATTCTTTAACTTTAAGGCATACATATTTTTGCAGTAATTGAATTCATTCATTCGTCCATTGCCACTGCATACTGGCTTTTGCACATCCGGATCCTGTTTCAGGACTCACATCAAAATTTAGGTCGTGGTTAGCTCAGAATTGAATCGTGATCACTTTTATATTATCGTGTCATTCGTTTTTAAGGTTTTTATTAATTAAGCAATCACGCTGTTTCTTATTTAATTTTCAAGACTACTTGTAAAGAAGTGATATGGAAAGTTGATTATCCGCCATATTTTAACAATAGAAATACAACGGGAAAGATGCCTAACAATCAGCTACATAACGTAATTTATTTCATTGCGTCTAAAAAGTCAAGTTCTTATTCCTGTCTAAACGATGTGAATTAAAGTGGACTTTGGTCTGATTAGAATATTACCATCATAATATGTAATACATTTCATCTTATCCCATCTTATTAAACATACATTTCGTTCACAACACTATCTTTAAGCGAGTAGTAGAAGTACATAGTACATAATATACATGCATAATATATAAGTGTTTTGTATTCTTCATATATAGTTTTGTTCTTACTACGAAGAAAGGAGGCACTCAAGAGACTTTGTGACCCTTGTAATTGCAGTTTTGAATTTTTTAAACTAAAATTCAAACAAATTTTGTAAACTGTTCTCTAAACAAAGTAATTAAACTTCAAAACTAACTTTTAAACTCTCATCATTTTCACTAGGAAAAACTTTTGCTGACAAGCTTTATGTCTTCCAGCCACTTGCTAAAAAGGAAAGTTAGCTAACTTACAAAGACACCCTACTTTTTCAGCTGGAGAAGGTTTTCCCCCGAGTTTGCGTTTTTTTCTTGCGTAGGTATGTTTATTACATGGATCTCGGTTTTTTCGAGCTCCTTCAAAGTAAAGCCACCGTTCCCGTAAGTATTAGAACAAAGGGTGACCTATAATGGCACTTTTGCTAACTGTCACTTTTCTTCTGGGGAATAACCCTAGGGTATAACTGCGAACACAATTATAAACGATTATTAGATTAGAACATTTTAAAATCTAATAAAAATAACCCGACATATGAAGTAAAATAGATAAGAGTTACTATAAAGTATCAAGTTACCCCAAGTAAGTTCCTCGGAACATATCCCTCTTTCTCTCCAAGAGAAGCCCACCACCATTCGCGCTCGTATTCATCTCCCTTCCTCAAAATCACTAAACGGTCACCTTCCTTGAAAGTAAGTTCATCATGGTTTTGAGCGTCATACTCAAAAACAGCGTACACAACACCACTATTCATGATTCCCAACTTTTCTTGAATACCTGTAACAAGTTTCGTTAATCGTTAACACCAAATCTCATCCAAAAGTACATGATACTTTAAAGAATTACATAAATTAATTTACATAAATTCTACTTTAAAGATATAGAAGTACAACGTACTGTATAGATATTCAGAGCAGGGCCCAAATCCATCTTCGTCCTCCTCACATTTCTCTGCGGCCGTCTCATGATCACTCAAAGTGGTAGCGAATATGCATGCTCCGTGCTCGACCAGAAACTTGACCATGCTTACATTATTACATGAAGCAGCGCAATGTAGAGGGGTCCTAAGGAAAAAGGAAACGAGCCGTTAAAGCACACTTCAAGAGTGAAACTTAAACTTTCTCCTCAGGTTTCTAAGTGCCATCATGAGAATGCTTCGGAATCATACTTCCATCCAAGCATATCAAGCATGCCAGTAGATATGAAACCTTTATATCGTCCTCCTCCTCACCATTACATTCGACAATATAAATAGCTAAAATAATCATGTGGCAAAAGGGTATATTACCATCCATCGCTGTCCTGTGCATTGACATCACATCCAAATTGTACGAGAAACCTGACCACATCAAAATGCCCAGCACATATGGCATTGTGAAGAGCCGTGATTCCCTCATCATTTGCTGCGGACACGTTGCCAACTTCTCCAGCAGTTTTCACCACTAAATCCAGTTCACCTTCTAGCGAAGCGTCCAACAACAACGCAAGGGGATCAAAGCTCACACGTCGACCAATTGGTATATGATCCTACGAAAAACACATCAAACAAAAGACCCACAAATATTAACAAAAGATAAAATTAAAGTCGCAAATTAACGGCCAGACAAGTGTTGGTAAACGCGCTGAAAATGTTTACCGTGAGGAAAAGAAAACTGAAGTACCAAGTAACACACACAAATAGTTCTTACTATGCCGCTTCGCGGCTTGCAAAAGCCAGGGCCTTCGTTTGCCAATATGTACAACAATGGAGTTTTTATTTCCATTCTCTAAAAACGAATAAATTCTTTTTTCCAATTAACTTCCTTATTTTACTTATACCCTTGATTTCAATGCGCTTCTGGGAAAAATGTCAATATTATCTATATTGAGAAGTGTTGTATTGTGAATTTAATGGCTTTTTCACTAAAAATCATATCAATATCCATCTACGGTATCAGATATGGCAAAAAAAGAAAGTAAGCCAAATGTAAATAACTTTCTCTTGCAGTATGGGAAACATGCTACAACGAAGATCTTCCCTTGAGTTGTGAGCAGACACCCCTAAAAATAATGGAAAATCAAGAGATCCACGAGAGATCAGGAGAAGGACTTACTTTGTTATTGGACTTGAAATTGCTTTTCTTCACACGCCTCAATACTCCAGGAATAGTGGTTACTGGTGGAGCTATCACAATCCCTGGAGGATTGCTGGTGTTGATGTTTCCTTCTTCTTTATTAGCTGTCACTGTCTCTATCTCTGATGGACTCTGATCCCTACTGTCCATTCCAATAGTAGAAGCTCCGCTCGTTGAAGATGCACGCTCCGTCGAAATGATGTTATTGTTGATATTGTTCCCACAACTTTCACCATCTTTCTCATTAACAGCTTCTGCCAAAATAGAACAATGAAGGGAAAATGAAAATGGAATAGGAAAAAAAGAACGTGTGCAAATGCATCACCTCGCTTTCAGCCTTATTACATTATTAACAATTTAGCAGATATTCCGAGGAGAAAGTTGAAATGCGCTAATGGTGAGTGAAAAGTGGAAAATTAGAAGAATGTAACACGAGGAAAAATGTCATTATTACATTTCCTTCATTCACTCTTGCCAGGGGAAAAAATTGTAAGTTGAGTAGTGGAATGGAAGTTGGAATAAAACCCGCATTTTCAGTGCGCTCCTTAAAATAGTTAGCTTTTCCAAAACATACCGCTCGTGCAATTACCCTCATGCAATTTTTGTTAACTTTTTGACGAACCATGTTGCTTTTCTAATGCACACTTAATTATCTTTACTAAACGCAAGCAAAGGAGGAACAAAGAAAACATTTCTAAGCCTCATTAAGAACGTTTAGAATGGATTAAGAAAGCAATAAAAAAAGTTTGATTAAGAAAAAGGGTGCATTGCGTTAAGTATTTTAAGTGCTTTTTTAAAGCAGAGACAATAAAGTCTGTAAATATTTTGATTGCACGTCTCATGTTTTAAGAAGAGCTCACCATTCGATTCAAGCTGGACATGACTTTGTCCTCCACTTTCCTCACTGCTATTCGTAGACGTCTTAAAATTATCAAGGATTTGTGTGTTATCAGGCTCATTATTACCATTACTGGAGTTTGCATTATGGTCGGTCCTCTTGGATAGCTCCGCATTAATATGGTTATCGTCGAGATTTTCGCGATGCTGCTTCGAGTGAGCATGCTGCAGAGGAAAAAAAAGTAAATGGGGTATTGTGAGACTAGAAAAGAACGTCGGCATATGGTTGAGATTCGAGATGAATTTAGGTAATATTAAGGGACATAGTTCTTACCGTATTCGAATTATGAGATATATGTAAATTTTGCGAGGCATGTTGGCCTAAGCTTTCTATTAAAGCTTGGGCATTCCTATGAATGTGATGATGACTATTGATTTGATTGTTAATATTCATAAATTGATCCCCTTTGGAGTTACCGCTGCCACTAGAACTATTAATAGCGGACGGAGACGAAAAGACATTTTGTTGCTGACTGCTAGCGGGATGTGGTGGAAACAAGTCGGGAAGTTGATACTCTTCAGGAAGCAGTTGCTGTTGATGACTTAATCCCACAGATCCTTTAGGTATTAGTAAAGGTGACGCATCCACAGAGTCACCTCCAGATGTAGAGGAGCTTACGGGAGAAAGTTGCAATAACTGTTGGGATTGAGAGTTTGATCCGTTATCTGAATTTGATTGATGCTGCTGTCTCTCGGA
>JAHZMX010006406.1:0-13022 GCA_027743895.1 Seira musarum | reverse complement strand
CTCTCAAGCTCAACCAAAACGCACTAAGACAACATGTGTGTCCAAACAGCATGAATGATTCAATAACTCGTTTTGCAAATGGGGTCAATCGGGCGTGAAGAATTCGAATTTTCCGATACTCCGGCAATTTAGTTCCAATAGGTGCTTTAAATGTAATTACTGTCTTCAAACTAAACAAATACGCTTGAAATGTAAGTGCACAGTAGAAAATTAAAAATCCAAATTCACGACCAGTGCAATGAGTATAGAGGTACAGAAACATGAAACGAATAAAATAGGTTGGAAAACGGATTAACAATTTGCCTTGATCAGGAATGTATTCTTGAATCAAGAAGTTCAGCGGATCTAGGTCCAGTATTACTCCGGCAAATGCGGCAAGTTTGGCCATGAGCAACGAGGCTAATGCATTATTTAAAGCGAATATTAATGCAATGAGTCGAGGTTTCCACACAATTTCCAATTTTTTCCAATGTGCAAAAAATTGCCTATAAAAATAGGTGGAAACTTGTTATTTATCATATTGAAAAAATAATTTCTTAAATTGTTTTGTCCTTACGTTTCATTAACCAATCCTGGTAGTTTATAATTCCATTAACACCATTTGCAATTTCTTGTGGATCACGCCAAATCTGCGTTATGGTAATCCCAACGAAGATTACGAAAGATATGATGACAAAACAAATAAATTTGTAAAGAATGCCAAGTCCGTTATTTTGATCTTGGTCAACAATATTTATGCATATGACACTGATAACTCCGTATACTACCAATCCAATGAATCGAAACATAAGCCAGGGAATTACGTGTGCGCCACTTTTATTATATTTAAGTCTTGCTGTTTCGTAGTCCCATTCTAATGGTGGTACACTGAATGGCTCTGCAAGCGCTTTAGTGTAAAGCTTTATTACTCTTCGAACAAATTTTGTAAACCAAGGCTCTATGGAATTGTTTAGCGGAGTAACTGTTGTTCTTCTCGTGAGTAAAGATTTTACGAAAAATGGTTTGTATTTCCGGAGAAAAGTAAGAAAGTGGAGCAATTGTTTGCAGATGGCTTTACTCATCTTTAGATATTATAAAACCCTATCAATGAGATCGTTTGCTTGAAAACTTCAGCAAATCGAGTCGCTTGAGATACTGGTAACAGACATTTGTATCAATGATCAGCCCCATGGCTTGATGGCCACATAATCTGTATCTGTTTTTCCACAATCTACTTATTTATTCACCACATGGATTATATTTGCCTATACGCTTCTGAATTAGAAGAACCTTGGCACGAGTAAATGGAATTTGGTTGTAGTGGATCGTACAAAGTTAAATGCTTAATATTACTACACTAAATTTTATTATGGTTTTGTTATGATGTTGGTATAAATTATAATGGACCCATTAACACTGCCAACAATTTATGTAAACAATAACGTAACCTCCACAGTAAACAATGTACATAATGTGTTTACAGAATTTCAGTGCCGTGATCTATGCGTGAAATTGTCGCAGTGGCTATTGCCTAAACAAGGAATGTAGGTCACTAAAATATTTATGTTCCTAAATTGTCGCACTCGCGGTCTTGTGACGATTGACGGCTGTTAATTAATAACAACAGCCTGTCGCGTGATCCTGGTATTGAACAACCGGAGCATGTGCTTAACTGCGGCACACAAGGTCTATATATAACTGGGGCATAAATTTTCTCCGCCAGGATTTTGTACATACGCTATTGTTTTTATTAATTCATGGTTGTTTTGGCATTACTTTAAAGAACTTTTTCCAAAACGAATAACAAAATACAGCCTGTACAAAATTGTGTGAAGAGGGTAAAAATTAATTTAAATTCTTCAACCGTCGCTCGGTCAGCTTTCTCTTGCCAATTTGCCGATCCATTTTGAATCGAATAACCTTGTATCCACTGCTGCTTTACGATTTCTTCGTACATCATATGAAAATTTTTATGATTTCCTTCGTTTGAATTATCGAATACCATCATCATAATTTTCTTTCTTGTTCTCAATAAATATGATCTTGAAACGGATCTTCTAACAAATCCTAATATTCCGTTTTCATGTAAAGCAGAAACTCCTTCAAGGAACTCATCAGTAAAAAAGTATTTTGTTCGATAAGACCACACCAAAATATCCGAAAGAAACTTTGGTTCCATAAGTGGTTTAAAAATTGTTTTACTTGAAAATGCTGCAAGCAAATGTAGGTAATCCTCTTGTTCGCCATATATTATCGCATATCGTTTGGATGTCATACACTCTTTACGCGACCCGTCTAGCATGTTAATACAAAAGATTGGCATCGAATCAAAAAGATTCGCAAAATTTAACTTATAGTATGTAAATGCAAAAGTTGCGTTTGACCTCAGAAGCGAATCATAAAAATTGTAGAGACTTCCTACATCAAAACCTTCCAGATTTCGAATCCTTCTTCCACTCCAGGAGGTTAAAAATATATGCCACTTATTTGCAAAATGTAGTAATTGGTTTTTTGTATGTGGTATGTCCTTTGGAGGCAATATAGCCGTGAGGTCAGAATACATAGAAAATGTGTAATGCTGGCGAATGTGGTAAGCCGCAAAGCAAAACGTCAAGACAATCGCCCAACATTTTCCGGATCTTCTGTTAAATCTGTTTTCATCGCCTTGCTCAAAGAGAATCTCAAACGGCCATAGTAGCCATTTCTTAATATAAAACCAGCCAAGTTTCTTTTGCTCCAGACCTATTACCACAACGTTTACGTAAACAATTGATACTACTAGTGTAATCCAAACTTGGTAGCTAAATGGTTTTAAGAACTGGAAAACGTCCATAGGATTTCTAAAGTTGTGTTCCATATCTCCCAAAACTACAACGTATTTTAGTCCTGTCCACTCCGCATTTATTGGAAAAATTCCTGCCCAGTTTTGGTTTAACAACTCCCATTTCCTTTCTACAGCAATAAGCACGAAATATGACAGTGTACAATTCTTTTGACTGCAAATAAAATAGTAGGTGCACTCGTCATAATCCGGATCATCATGAAGCTCGAAACTGATGTTCATTATGTTAAAATATAAACATTTAACTGTTTTCATATAGGCAAACTCCGTTGGCGTATTTTCCCTTATTCCAAAATTGTTCCAGTCACGCTTGTGAAGGAAGTCCCATGTCGTTTTTATGGTAATAAGGTCCATTTCTTTGTTAAAGGACAATCTTTTAAAAGTAAATTTTCTTTCGATGTTTGGGTTATCACTTGGCTTTGGGCAAGTGAAACAAGCAATGCATGTTTCTAACGGATCTTTAGAAAGTCTCACAGGTACAACTAATAATTTTGAACTCCTGAAAACATCATCGATATCAAAATATTGAGTGGATAGACTAGATAAAATGTTTTCATCTGTGACAAAACACACAATCCAGTTTGAATACGACAGATGGCCAATTCTTAACTGATACTCATGTTCCACGTGTTTGCTAAATGAAGACAGAATTGGAAATGAATGTTTATTAAAACTAGACAAGATGTACAGAACTGTACACCTGTCACTGTACTTCTTGCCACTGTAGACTTTTTTGTACGTGTTGGAGTAACTGCTGTAGTTCCACTTTCTTAGAACAGAATTGGCATTTTCTCGCGTGATGTTTGTAGAAAATTCGAAGTACTCATTATGGGCTATATCACACCGTAGATTTATGTTGCAGAGGAAGTATGCCAAATCTCGTTCATCAGCTTCCGTATTGTATTGCCGATCGGTTTTGTTATTTAGATTTTGCTGTTTTGCAACATACAACGTACAATTCTCAAAGATTTTGTTGTGTTGAAGTAATGCTTGCTTCAAGGCTGTATTCTCACTTGCTGGACTGATTGCCGAGATCAGGATTCGAAACAGAATGCTTAGAGGTAATAAAAATTTCAACCCGATTTTCCATATCATGCACATACTTTTATTTTCATAAATTCTTCTAAAGTCCAGAAAAAAATGAAATGAGAATCCCATGCCTAATTTACCTGTGAACTCCTGAATGATTCGAAATGTATGAATCTTTTACCTAAGTTTGTAAAATATCGAATGGAATTGGCACATTTGTCCTCTAATAGTCAATAGATTTGTTTAAAATGCGTAGTGCAGTTCACCTGATCTTTATTAGTCATTATTTGCTTTCATTACGTGCACACTTTAAGAATTTCGGAACTTTGATGTTGAATTCACCACAAGCAATAGTTGAGTATCCAGTAATTAAGCTAGTGAAATAAGTATTTTTTATATAATGGGTATTAAAATACTCGTTCTTAATGCGATTGAAAAACCTTGAAATTAATCACTGGAAAAGAATTTTCGGTTATGGCAAACCTTACAAAAAAAATCAAATTAAAATAAACCAGCAATTACAACAAATAATAATTACTGACAACTGAAAAGCAGATGACATGTATTTATTACGCATTTTAAGCAAATTTTCAAATTATCTCAAAATGCTTGTGCTACTGAAATGGTTTTGATGTTTAATTTATTGGTACATTACATAAACTGACGTCAATGAAATAAAAATCCAGAAGAAAAAAAGTGATAAAGTACTGACGTAACAGAGTGAACGTGGTTTTTAAACTTATTTGCCAATCTAACTGTCAGAAAAGGTAAATAAACGAGTAAAAAGCACTTTTACTGCCTGCTTATTAATTATCAATTAGTATTTAAACTGTTTGCAAATGGGCAGACTTGATAAAATTGATTTATCTCATTAAAAGCAAAGAAAATGATTTTACAACGAAAACGCACAATTTTTTAGTCGTACAGCGCTTCGAAATTTATTTACAAAGTTATATACACTTGAGGCGATTGCAAAACAAAATCGTCCATTAATTCGTGTACGCATCTTCTTACGCGCGAGCTGACTTGGTGAAATAAATAATGCCTAGAATGCTATGACGGCTGATGTCAGATTATTCAATAGCGTGTTGACATATTCTGCAGATGAATGCTTACCAATGATAATCCAACCTCCACATCTAAACACAGTAAGACGTAACGCTAGAGATTCCCTTCGAACGTACTTTCTTGAAATAGGATCCAGAAATTGCAACTTATTCTTCAATTCATTCCTCAACATATTACTGTATTTGGTAATGCAACTAGCTACGTTCAAAACCATAAGTACGTGGATAACACCGTTAGATGCACAAATTGGAAATAGTAGGTTCAAAACAAGGTGAAAGCGTCCAATTCCTTTTACACCGAGCCAAAATGCGCTAAGGCAACATGTATGGCCAAGGAACATGAACAACTCAATTACTCTACTCGTAAACGGAATAGTGCTTGCATGAAGAATTAAAAGCTTCCAGTATTCCACAATAATTTTCCTACATGAAATTCTCGAATTGATAATGGTCAATAATGAAAACACATACGCATGGAATGTAAGGATACAATAAATTATCACAAATAAAACGTCATGCGCACTACAATGTGCTAAAAAGAATACTAAAACTGATCGAAGGAATATACACGGAACTCGCATTACTGACTTTATATCTTCTGGAATATAATTTTGGAACACGAAAAAGAGGGGGTCCAAATCCAAGAAAACTGCGAATACAGCTCCAATTCTAGTGGTGTTCAAAGCAGTGATTGCAGCAATTAGCCCAAACACAATACTAATGAGACGGTGTTTCCAAATTTCTTCCACATTTTTCCACTGAGACCAATGACCTAAAAAAATTTACCAATGGATTTAAAAATCTTTGTTTTTGTTTCGAATCTTTAATTTGTTTTACGTTTTAATAAGGAATCCTGGTAACCAAGCAAGCCATTTGTGCTATTTGCTACGTCTTCAGGATAAATCCACAAATGCATCATGATCACCACTTGAGGGATTGCAGCGAAAAGGATGACAAAGCAGATAAACCTGTGCATAATGCTAAATCCAGTGTTATTGCTGTGGTCAATAAGGTTAGCCCATATCGGAACCAAAATTCCATACATTATGTATCCCAAGATTCGAGTTACAATCCATACTGTACTCTTCCAATTTTTTCCCGTCAAGACGAGACGAGTAAATTTACGTTCCCATTCAACTGGGCACTGACAAAACGGCTCGAAAAAAATCGCTCTGTAAAAATATATTGCTTTCCGAGAAAATCTTATAAGCCATGGCTCCATTCCATGAGTAAAATTCTTACGACCAATTAAATCGTTCACTAATTTCCACTGTAAAATTGACAAAGAGTTTAAGTAGCTTTCAACGCTTTTGGTTTTCATTTTGATTCAGTCAAGTTTTGAGGAGATGTCGAAAAGCGACAATGTCGGCGATTGAAAAAAATGTGGCTTTAACTTATATTGAATGTGGATTTGATAATGGAGCAGTGTATAGGTTTTATAAATGTTCAGCGAACATAACATAATATTTTCTTTAGTTTGGTATACAGTCAATGTCGATGAGTTAATAACAAAAACATTTTTAAAGGAGGCTGTTTGAAATGACTATTAGCTGATTATTTGCAATTTTCTGTATTAAAACAAGTGTTTGAGGTCATTACTCATTATTTGAATTCGCTAAATTACAAAGGCTATAAGTATTTTTTTACAAATAAGGCAGTCAGCGGTCTTGAATTTTTTAAGCCGATTAATAATACTATCCCTACAGAATGTTTATGTAAGCCAGTCTCAATCTCACTAATCATCTTGTGGCTCATTTACAATTTTACGAAACAGGTATACTTGTCACACAATTTGCGAACAAAACAAATTTTTTATGCCGAATAGATAACGTGATGAATGTTTTTTAAGGGGGAAATTATAATGAAGCCGTACCAAAACAAACTGACTCGGAGGGAAATTTTGAGTCAGGAGGAATGATAGTTATTTTACTTATTGGGAGGATTATTGTTAATTTGCCATCAACTAATTATCTGATTTTAAGATTAAACTGATTTTACTGACAAGAAAGCTCAAAAGTATGTTAATGCAAATTACTGTTCTGAATATGTTCAATCATAATATGTCCTTACGATTTTCGTTCTAGAAAACTTTTCCATTGATTCAAAACCAGTTCATGCATTTTGCTATTAGATTTAATTAATACTTAGCTGACGTTTTAGTTTTCGTTTTCGTCGCTAAATTTATCGCTTTTGTTGGAACGCATTATGATTGCTATTTTTATCTCGCGGATTTTTTAAATCAGTCATAAACCGCAGGTCTTTGATATTTGACACATTTTATTCAAAGGTGGAATGTCGCTACCGACTCTGGATTATATGAATTTATATTGACATGTAATAAGTTTTTATTATTATGGCGATTCCATTATACGCGTCGTTTTTGGTGAGTATTGCATGATTCGACAAATAAAATTGCTTGCTACTAATAAATTTTTTATTTTCTCCGTCTTTCTAATTAAGTCTAGGCATTCCGGGAAAAATATATAAAAATTTTTGTATGAATTTTATATTATATTAAGATGTTCAGAAATACTCATGCAAAATTCAAGTCTGAATGTAAGGCATCCATCCACACCACAGTCCGTGGTTTTAAATACGGTTGAGACTGAAATATTGTAAAGCACCATTGAACGAAAAACTTGTCCTAGTCCGTTCCGGGAGATACGAATTTCGGGAATAAAAATTAAATACGAGTATGTGGGTTGAACTGTCGTAGGAATTATGTACAGATACATGATGAAATACTGGCAACATCAGGGACGCAAACTTTTTGTCTCTGATTTTAACGAAAATTTTCCTATTATATGTAATCGCGGTCGTTTATTACGATCCCGTTGTCAGAATCTGCTTTTACGCCCTCTATTTCCCGCAATTTTCAAAAAAACAACTGATTTTAAACTTTTGCTAAAAATACAATATTTACATCAAAATATATGTATTTGAGGTTGCTGATTACGAATCCGAAGTCAGATTTTGAATTTAACCCTTCCACTTCCCGCAATTTTAAAAAACAGCTGATTTTAAACTTTTGCTAAAATAACAATATTTACATCAAAATATATGTATTTGAGATCGCTGTATACGAATCTGAAGTCAGATTTTAAATTTAACCCTTTCACTTCCCGCAATTTAAAAAAAACAGCTGATTTTAAACTTTTGGTATAAATACAATATTAATATCAAAATTAATGTATATCTTAGGTCACACTTAAATTACAATACTATTATTGGCTATGCTCAGCTACGAATATAATGGAAAGAGGATGATATTCATTTCCACTTTTTATTCATTTTCTACAGTGATATCTTACCGTTTATAGTTGGTCCAAAATTCTGAAAAACAATAGGGTTCGTCCTAACTTCCCAAGGCATTTTTGTTTCAAATTTTGCGTTAATCGGTGAAATTTTTCAAAAGTTATCAATACATATTGTATTATTAGCAAAAGGTCAAAATCAGCTGTTTTTTTTGAATTGCGGGAAGTGAAAGGGTTAAATTTAAAATCTAACTTCGGATTCGTATACAGCGATTTCAAATACATATATTTTGATATAAATATTGTATTTTTAACAAAACTTCAAAATCAGCTGTTTTTTGAAAATTGCGGGAAGTGGAAGGTATATTTTGATATAAATATTGTATTTTTAACAAAAGTTCAAAATCAGCTGTTTTTTTTTAAATTTCGGGAACTAGAGGGCGTAAAAGCAGATTCTGACAACGGGATCGTAATAAGCGACCTTGATTACATATAATAGGATAATTTTCGTTAAAATCGGAGACAAAAAGTTTGCGTCCCTGATGTTGCCAGTATTTCATCATGTATCTGTACTCGCGAAGCGTGGCAGTGGATTTGAATGATTTATCACGATAATTTTTTGTCATACTTTAATTCCTTGATACTATAAAATTCAAAAATATCGATATTAACACTTTCCTTACACAACCGCTTTTGGCTTCTGTCCTCGTAACTTCAAACTTCTTTATAAATTTTTGACTTCGTTTTTCCTATCATAAATCCATATTATATAAACCTTTATCCAAAAATTATTTAATTCTTACGTAGAATGGAAATTCTTGGACCGCAAAGATTTTTAAATATAATAGGCAAGCTATAAAATGACGAATAAATATATTTATGCCTTAGATAAATCTACCATTCCTTCTTCATATTTTTACAAAAATGAGGGGAAAATGATTTTTATCATATTAAAATATGGATTACAGAGATTTCTTAGATTGCGGAATTTCTCACGTAATTCGAGTCGTCTTATGTAAAATAGTAGGGGAAATTGTTATATTGCCAAAGTATTAGGGCAGCGACACTTGCATTCCCATTTCAGCACTTAAGTTATCTGCTTTTGTTTTCAAAAAATAAATACTTTCATATTTGAAACTTCTACTTTATACATTACAACACAATGTGGCCAGTTTTTCTTAAAATTCATATATTTCTTCAGCATTTTCGTCCACTCAAAGTCTTATTTTCAACTAAGAAGCAATGTTTTGTTGAACGTCCTAATTACACTTTTTACTTTGTTGATTTCAATCTATATCTTCTCTGGTTCGGAGCCTGTATTGGCATTAAAGAAGCCCTAACTGGGGAAACCGACAATGATCCAAAAGCTGCATTGTTGGCTGTTCTAACAGGGGTCTTAACATTTCTCATATTTGTTTTATTTACTCTAGCTATTGGTGGAAGTTGGACAATGCGTACAAGATACAAGGAAGCGTTGTGGTTCCTCAACCAATGCCATATCTACAACCTCCAAAGGGAAAAGGAAATCAAAAAGTTGAAGAAACAGAACAAGGGAAAGCGACCAACTCTACAGGAAATCCTGTTCTACAGGACATGCTCTTTCACCCTATGAAATCGGAATTCCAAAAAATTTGGGACATATACACCAAGTTGCATTGTCAGTTCAACAAAGGTTTCTTGTACTATACTGAGGATATAATTAAGGATATATAAAGCGTTTTTCCAATGGAACATTTACTTTGTGATATTCGAAAGCCATTTAAAAACTGAATAAGACTGTTACATTAGAACTTTGAACTGATATCTTTTGCCAAAATTCTATTAAAATGAGGGACATAAATATCAATGAGACGTTAAAGGAGAATGATGAAGACAAAGTTTAGCTCTTTGCTCTCAGCTACGTCGGTGTTTCAACAGCTCCATTCATAATTTAAAGTTTGCTGAATCACAAAAGTCTCAAGCAATTTGACCGATATTAGCTCAGGCGGTTGTCAAAAAAAATTACAAAAAAATCTAGGAATTATGCCATCTCTATAATATTTACATAAGCCACTCTAATTTTCCTTAATCGCCTTACGCCTCATTTATATACGCCTCAGTCAATGGCAATTTTTAAAGGAAATTATAATGCTTCTGTACTTACACGTTAGGAAGGAAACTTTCACCATAATGGGAAGAGGATTAAGTTGTTGTAAAGATTACAGCTGATTAACACAAAATTATTGAAATATTTAAAAATTACGGACAAAACAAATTGCATAAATTTAACTTTATGTATGACCCATGTTCAATTCATCGACATATATAGTTCAAAGGTATAAATGTTTGCCAATTTTTTTCGTTTGATTTTCTCTTCGAGGCTTAAGCCGTAGGTAATTGATACGTAATACATTCTTAATTCAAATTTTTTACTGCTTCTCAATTATATGCATTTTGAAAGGTATTAATTTATTCGTAATATGCCATTTCCTGAATGGGTTGCCGATGAATATTACATAGTTTTAAAAATAAGATGCACAAAAAAGTACAATCGTGCCAAAAAAATATCAAGCGAAAACTGGGGCTGGTGCCATACAATTACAGTAATAATATTTTGTATTTTCTACTTACCACTTATTGAGCAAAGTTAAACACTTGTTAAAATTAATATAATGCAAATGCATAATAATGTCAAGATTATGATTCCACATTAAGCTGAAAATAAAGCTGTTTTTCTTGAGTTTTATATTGCAACTGAATTGCTGCTGTTTATTTTCTATGAATAAAAGCTCCAGCAGCTCATTACATAATATATTAATTAATATCTATGCCTAATTTTCACACGCATAATAATGCCAATGCGGCATTCTAAAACTTTTCACTTGATCGAAATGATCGTGGGAACCTAATCTGACTCATCATTTCATTTTGCATACATGCACATAATGATTATATCTATAAGGTATGTAGAATACGATTTATATTATAACAGTTTTAGCAATGACGCAAACTAAAAGGGGATTACGGATGAGAGAGTTACTTTCATAATAACGTTTTATTAATGGTACAATATAGTCCATTGGCAATTTTAAATTTCAGTAACTTCGTGCACAGCACTCATGTCTTACTGGGTGACATACACCAAAATGTTTACCTCCTGTGTTTATACTTGATATTTTCATGCTGGCGCTATTCAATAATATGCAACACAAATAAAATCTTCCAACTAACGAGGAATAGTAGGACCTCATGAGTCTGAAATTGTCAATTTTTTTCTTTCAGGCAGATAGCCACACACTCTTGCAAAATTTCAGGACGCACCTCTCTGATGTGCTGATTTTTTATCTTGCAATAAAATTTTGTAAGGGCACGTTTTTTGCGACGGACTATCGGCCTGAAAGAAAAAAATTGGCAATTTCAGACTCATGAGGTCCTACTGTTCCTCGTAAGTTAAATTTCCTTCGCCATCTAAATCACGTAATTTGAACTCCTTCAAGCGATGCACGGAGCATATAGACCCACCGTTAGATAATACTGCAAAGTTGGAAGCAAAATCCTTGTCATCAACTTGGTAAAAACTGTGTGGAGGATGTTTTTGCATTTATCCAATTTGTTCTACTGAAAATGATCTATCAATTTGACAAATGGATCACATTAAAGGTTAAAAATGTAAAAGCAAGAAGTTGATTTATGATTCACAAACTGGCTTTGGTTGCAAACAAATTAGAGGTTAGAGGAGTATGTGTTGTTGGCACTCAATACTTCAACTCATTTCTGTGTCTATTTTTGATTAGGATTGAATCTTTATTTGAATGAAAGCATATAAATCTACCTTACGGAACAGGTTTTAAAAACGATAACTTTTAATTAAGCTTGATTAACTATTCCATCTACAAACGGGATGTAAGCACAACATGGTTTGGTGGTCTATATGAATATAAATTTCCAGAAAATTATTGCTTTCGTTTAAAGCTCGAAATCTGAAATAATTTATTTATTGTGCGAAGTGTGATTGCATTTAAATATTTAATAACACTAAGTGCCCGAAAATTCCTCCAGATAAATTGTGTTGAATTTTCAAAATACAACTCACTATCTAGCTTACTTATTTATGTAAGTAGAAGCACATATTAATCAAGTTATAAGAGTGAATATAGCAAAGTTTTTTTCAGTTGGGCACAAACACACGCCCTCATTTCTTAACAAATCTTACAATGCTTATAAGGCGCACGTAAACCAAATACTCATTTTTCATGAGAAAGGATACAAAATAATGTTCTTTCAAAAATACCATACTTTCTTCAAGAAAGATCAGTAAGGAAATATTTAGTGTAGTATTATTGGAACTAAAAAGGTATAGCTGTTGTGGCGTAGCTTAAACCAACCTTACCAACTTCACCAGCTTCTCATTGTCAGATCTTATGTTTTGCTTAAATATCAAGCATTACAAATAGAGTTACTGTTCCTAAAGTTCGTAATCTACGTATTAACTAATATCATTTTAGCATGCTAACAATTTCATTAATACTGATTTACTTAACAAGGGCAAAGTTCAATTAATATTTCAACATGAAATTTAATGTGAGTACACTTTCTTTTAATACTTCATTCTTTAAGTAATTGTTAGAACGTCAGCACAGCAGAAGTTAAATTATTCAACAGAGTGTTGAAAAACTCTGCCATGGAATGCTTCCCAATGACAAACCACCCCCCGCTCTTAAATTGTGTGGGTCGTAGCGCATAAACTTGTTTCCTCAACCATCTTCTTGATGAAGGCTCCTCAACAATTTTAAGTTTTCTTTCAAATTCTTGTTGAACCAAACTCACGCTAAAAGCTGTGATACAACTGACTACTTTTAAAACAATAAGAAC
>JAHZMX010006405.1:0-11617 GCA_027743895.1 Seira musarum | reverse complement strand
AGCATGTGATTCATAGACATCAGCCAGTAGAAAACAGATTCTGGTGCGTGTTTTGTACAAATGCAGGGTACAACGTACGCCAGGATATTTATGCTCATTTACTTCGTCACGTTGAGGAAAGGCCTTACGTTTGCAAATACTGCGATGCCGACTTCACATCATCAGCAAACCGAAAACAACATTTTGCGCGTATGCACTCTGAAAATCGTAAGTAGTTGCATGAAAGGAGGTCGAAGCAATGATGGTTTAGAAGCTCGAGTATTTACTTACTTTGTCGAGCGATTGCGTGGACAGACCATTTGGTGTAATCGTTTTAACTTAATAGTTCAAAATTAGACAATTTTAAAGTGCATTTAACACTTAGGAAACTAATGCTTGAGCGTACTTAAATGGTTGACTTCTATTTTTATGTTGCGTTTTTTATAAATAAAAACGTCAAGGTTTGTTGAACGATTTTTATTTTAAATTGGTAGTGCATTTTTCATGTCTTCCAAAAATATTTTATAAGTGCTAAAGTATTGGACGATCGTAGAAGCATTCGTGGCATTTTTAAAAATGACAGAAGAACAAGTCAAGTCTCATTGTGTCCTAATTGCCGAATTGTGTTGAATTTAGCACGGACAACATGAGACTAAATTCTCTCAATGAATGCCGTGCGTAATATAATATCTTTTAACTTTAACTGTGTAAATCTTTTTATTGTGCAACATTATTCATGTACCTGAATAAATAATTTTAGATAAAAATTGATCCAAGTTTGTATTCTATTCATGTCCATGATGTTTAATGATCCCAATGCCCAATAGCGCTAACACAAGTACACCAACCAGACAAACTCTAGCTATTTCAAAGGAGATAATGAACAAAGCCCAATTTCGACAATCCGTTACATTCGATTTCGCTTGTGTGCCAGAATAAGTTTTGAATACACTTTATTCAATTCCAGCCATGTCTATACCCTTCAGGATGTGTTGATACATGGCTCAAGGTAAAACGTCTGGAGAGTGGATTATATTCAGTATGAAATCACTCAGATTCAGAGTGGATGTTTATGTATTCAGTCATGGAGAAACTCAACCACGATGAGATTATCAATGTTGAGGTGGTAGATATAACATGTAATGTAATTATTGCAAACGACGATAACAATATACACAACCAATTTACGTCTTTCGGTAGCGAGATTAGCATGACATTTCACAAAGTGTGATAGATAAGTAGATTCAAATTAATTTAATGTATTGTAGTGCATAAACTATTTATTCTTTAGTATTTATTGGTTGGTCGGCATGGAGACAAGAACAAATGCGAATAAATAACTTACTCCTCATGTATTACAATGACAGTAAGAGTTGCTTTATTGGTTTTATAAAATATTTAGAACTCCATTAGAAAAACAAATTTAAATCTTGTGTTTTAATTATTAAAACAATGAAGCCAATTTTCTAAAAGACATTATTATTAAATTATGAACCGCAATGCAGTTAGAAGCATTTTTATCAGATTTATGATTGCGTAATTTATTTTCAATTTTGCAGATACCTTTTGCAGTTCTTCAAATGAACAATAAAATAGCAAAAGAAAACAATCAGGATTACTTTAAAAAATAAACCAACGTGTAGAAAATTGCAAAACACAATGAGCATTATCATCCATTTCTCAAACATGGACCTTCATTATGTGGCTCCTTCTGCAGCTAGCACACACAAACGAGGCATCACAATAACGACAGCTGAAGGGCAACTCTCTGATATGGGACTTTAAATGATGAAAATAATTTGCTTTAAGGTGAAATCCGTCACGAGTGCAGAATGGGCACCAAAATCTATATCGCTGGATGATCCTCCCGGGATTTGAAGGACATGAAAAGGTTTCGTGTTTGTGGACATGGCCCCTTCGTTTAAATTTCTTCTCGCAAAAGTGACATCCAAAAGGTGTTGCTTCTGCATGAGTAAATACATGCTCCTTTAATTTACTTCTCAGGTAGAATGCCTTTTCACAAACACTGCATTTGTATTCCTTCACTGATAGTCCTGGAAATGTCATCTGGTGCTCACGGAGTTGATGGGTTCTCAGAATGGTTCTTGATGAATACGATTTCGAACAAACTGAGCAAATGTGGACTTTTTCCTTCGTATGAATCCGAAGATGCTCATGAAGATCAAACTCTCTGGAAAATCTCTTCTTGCAAAAATCACATTGAAGTGGCTCTTTGGGTGCGTGAGTGAGCTTATGGATATTCAATGCTTGCTTTCTGTAGTAAAATTTTGGACAAGCATTGCACTGAAATAGCTTCACCACTCGACCCAGTTCCGGATGATTTCGAAATTCGTGATTTAACAATGCTGAAGACAGTTTAAACTTAGCATTGCATTTTGAGCACTTGTACGTTTTTTCGTCCTTGTGATATTGAAGATGTTGTTGAATCTCTCGTTTAGTGCAAAAGCTTTTCTCACATTGGTCAATATCACAAGAGTACGGCTTTTCCTCAATGTGTCGCAGCAAGTGATTTCGCTGACCAGTATTGTCAGCAAATGTTTGATCACAAAATAAACACGCAGAAACTCTGATTTTTTTGTGCACTAGCCTCTCATGGGCTCGGAGGTAGCTCGGAGCTTTAAACGATTTGTTGCACACTTGGCATTTAAACGGCTTATTGTCCGAGTGAATCATAAGATGGGTAGATAAATGGAACACATATTTATTGCAGATGTGACAGCGGTCTTTGCGCCTTTGCGTTTTGGTGGTGGAAAGCGACATTTTCCTAGTAGTATTGTTCAACGGTAAACCAATGATCAAACACAAGTACAGTTGTTTATTGGAATCTGCCTGAAATTCACCCGTCACTACAAACACAATTTGACTTTAAAATTATTTGCTTAAGAAGAATTCACTTAAGACACAGTTTTCACTTCTGCAAAACCTCTTTCTGCTTCTGTATTCTTAAAATCACTTTTTTTGCTTGCTCAAATTCCCTAAATTATTTGGTTTAAGATGATTTTAAAGAATGAGTACGGACGTCGTAGTGTTTAGAAGTCTGCTATGCAATATAAGCATTTTTTCCCTGTAATCCAATCACGAATATGACTAAAGACAATACTGTGTGTCTTTTAGGCATTTGAATATAAATGAAAGCCTGTGTGAAAGACAACCGCTAAAACAGGTATTTTACCTCTTTGTAGCAAAGAATAAAATGCATTGTTATCGCAAGCCACATATTTTTAAGCCATTGCACTTGGAGTTATACCAGCATTGCTTGTTCTCTTTCAAATAAGGTTCCTGTAAAGAAAACAACTTTGGCTCCCTTGTGTCCTTTAAAATATTAGACCTGTATTTAAAGTACTCAAGAATTTGAAGCTACTGCTTTGAGATGCGTACCTTTGCTTCTGCTTTGCCTTTTTTATGAACAAATCCATGTAGAAGAGCTTACGAAGTTAGCATTTGTCCCATTTTTTAAGTACGACAATTGAAAAAACATGCGGTAATTCTTTTCTTTAATCTTAATGCTTATCATTTTTACCCAAAACTTAACATGAGACTTTCATCATCATACATAAAATTATCTCAAATAGAAATATTGTATGCTTATAAATCCGATTCATGAAAAAAATAAACGTGAGTCATACTAACAATGACGAATCAAAAAAATAAATTTGAATCGTTACTTCTGGCAGTTTCCAGTCATAAGTCTACCATAAATGAAATGCATTTCTAATAAATTGTGTAAAATCACACCATTCCTCCCAGTTATAAGTAACGTATATGCTAGTAATTACTATAACACCTTCATCGAATGGGTGCTTTTTACGTGAGAAAACGTTTGAATGCACCCCTTACGCATTTATACCAGAGCGATGAAAAAAGCGAAGAGCAAATGATCAAACTTTTAAATTTTACCAGCCATTATAAGAAGCAAAATGTCCGGACTGCAGATTATTTATAGGTTCCTACATGCCACCTTTAGGGGTTAATTCTCCCGAGAGTCAATAAGTGAGGCTTATATTGGTAGAATCAAACTTTATGATTGTAAATTCCGCTAGCTAACGTTGAATGGAACTTTGTGTACATAAATTTGCATCCAAAATTGAGTTGATACTTCCATATTTTTTGAGAATTTGCATCTACTGGAAAAAAATGTCCAGAAGCAGAAAATCGTTACAAATTAATTGTGCTATTTATGTAAACAATGCTTGATTACATATTTAGGCATGAAGTGAATGCAATTAAACGTATTGATGTAATGTATTAGGCCGCCCCAAATTGCTGCTTTTGACATTTCCGCCAAATTCTTATTAGATATAATCTCATGTATACTTATTACTTTTTAATCTTCCGCACATTTTGCTAGTAACTTTATAATTTGTTAGTTTTTCAAGACCGCTGGAACTGCATCACTTCTTTATTTAATTTGATTCCAACCTAGCGCTAGCCATGGACATCAAAAACTAAGTTTGCTACAAAGACTTCAATAATTTATAGCAAAAATACGAATGGTTGTATTTCTACAATACACACATTCTGAGCCCTCAATGACTTCTGGCTTTCATTAAAAATTAATGAAAGTTCGCCTACGTAGCCTATCATTAGTTTAGGGAATGGTTTGTGTTAGTTCAATTTAAAATTGACAACTGACAACAAGTCATTTCCTCCTGTAACTGAGGTTTGGTTCTCAACAAAATATAAAATAAAAATGTGTACTTTCGAATTACTTATTTCATATGGAATGTACACGCAGTTCCTTTGAAGTAGGATTTAACATGCGAACGTAAACGACAAGAATCACAGATAAAGCAGAAAATGGGTACGTGACAAAAGTGAAAAGAGAGTAAAACTTGAGAAGTTTTCAAAATAAGCGAAACTTTATTTGCAAATATAAGTTCGCAGTCGTGACAAACGTAAACTAAAATGTACATATATACACGTTTATATTATTAAGGGAAGCTGTCTGCCAACTTTCCTCAATGTTTCCACATTAACTAAAATTAAAATTGGTTTGAATGCCTAACCATTTGTATTTATTGAGCGTAAGGTTAAGTATCTTCTCTTTTTCCCTAGATGCTTGTGACCAACAAGTACTCTACGACTCTATCAATCACAAAAAATTCAAAGTGGATTGGGGTCAACTTCTCAACAAATTGTTTGAGCCAACCTGTACTCTAATTAACGCAAACGATTTCAATTGTTTTCTTTCTGCGATCGTAAGTTCCACATTGAGTCTCCTAGAGCGGAACATGATCTCCTTTGATCGTTCGTAAATTTCAGCAGCAGCTCCACATCCAATTAAAGTGCTTCCAGAAAATCCCACCGAGAGTTAAAATAGAGTTTAAAGGCTCTCAGCATAACTTGACGAATTGGTGAAGCATCAGAATAAATGTCCCGTCTGAGTAAGCACACCACAGAAATAACCTGTGCCCCCAGAATACTGAATACTATAATAAACAAGAAAAGATGGTATATTTCGTTTAGCATTATAACTAAGATCTGAAGTTCTCTGTAAAGTTGGAAAATCTTTTGTCGGCTTTCTTCATCCAAGTATGAGTTTACCATGGAAGCATTTACCGTGCTTCCCCACCATCTTCCATCTTCGTTGCATAAATATTATGCTTACAGTGGGTGTGCTTCTAATGACGAAAGTTACTGTCCTATTTGGTCAGGCCAAAAACAGGTCGGATTATTGGTTCCGGTGGCAAAAAAAAAAAAACGCAGGGGACGTCACATATTATGAAACTCATTATTTTCATTCAAATGTCGCATTTCTATACACTCATTTAGTTACATGAATTCATTTCAAAAGGCTACCGCACGCAGAATATCACATTTCTTCACACCTCACCGCGATTTGTCATACCTTTAATATTCCGTGTGCCGCAGCCTTTCGTAATGAATTTAAGCAACTAAATGAATGCAGAAATGGGACATTTGAATGAAAATAATGAGTTTCATAATGTGTCGTCCCATTTGATTTTTTTACCAACGGAACCAATAATCCGACCTGTTTTTGGCCTGACCAAACGGGACAGTAACTTTCGTCATTAGAAACACACCCACTGTACGATGAATATTTTGCAAACTCGTGGGTTAAACTGCCAAGAACTGCTTTGTTTGACGGCCAACGAAACTCGGGACATATAAAAAAAGTTTTCTGAGAATAATTTTTTCGTATTTAAACATTTATTAGCTACGTCCTCATCGCTGTTTTAACTGCTTATTATAACTGCATAGTACGAAGCTTGCGGGCGAACTAGGGATGATGACATTTATTTCTTTTTTGCAAAATCAATTGAGTAATAAGAGCAAAGTGCGAGATAGGACACTAATGATAGAAAAATATAGTCTACAGTAGTTCATGCGAAAGCGCTTGAAATGCTGACAAGGAATATGCGAGGTCGACATTGATCAGACTTTCAAATCTACAAGAGCAGTCGATATATCATCAAAATTTGTGTATGTACAGTGGGTGCTTTTGTAATGACTTCAGTATGTGTCCCGTTTTGTCAGGCCAAAAACAGGTCGGATTATTGGTGCCGAGGGCAAAAAATCAAGTGGGACACATATTATTATTATGAATTTCATTATTCTCGTTCAAATTCTGCACGCATTTCTACACTCATTTAGTTACTTGAATTCATTTCCAAAGGCTGCCGCACACAGAACATTGTATTTCTCACCACCTCACCGCGATCTGTGACACATTTAGTTTTCTGTGTACAGCAGCATTGCAGCAGCGTATTTTGCAATGAGTTCAAGTAACTTAATGAGTGTGGAATGCGACATTTAAACGAGAATAATGAGTTTCATAATTTGAGTCGTCCCACTTGATTTTTTGCCCTCGGCACCAATAATCCGACCTGTTTTTGGCTTGACAAAACGGAACACATACTGAAGTCATTAGGAAAACTCCCACTGTATTGAGAAAATCAGCGCAGGATGCGATATTTTGTTATTTCATTGTCGACTTATAAGTATGCAACAATGAGCTTTAGAATAGTCTTAGTGGAATCTATTTTGTGTATGGCGTTATTAATTATGGGGTCCCACTTTGGATTTTTCTAAATTTGAATTTTTTACGTGAAAAAATTATTAAACTAATGAAGAAAATGAGTATTACACCTACTTTTGTATTACCACAGATGAATTTTAAGAATTGTTTGTTGGATCAGACACCATTAAATTTATCGTAACGTTTATGATTGTAAACTGTTTAGTCGATAATTAAGCAGGAATGGGTCCCATTTATGGCTGATTTTCACCTTACACTTTTTTAAGTGTCCTATCGATTGGTAAGGATGCTTTGAAAATCCGTGAAAAGTCGATAGTTCACATTGCTCTTGTTCTTGGTGAAACTGCTACTTCAAAAGTTTTATCGGTCGACGCCATCCATCAAATCTTTTCCATCCAAATCTTTTTAGAAAAAACGCCTACGAGAACTACTCTGAAAGCTCTTTTAAAACTAAATAGGACAGCGAATTTAAGGTTTCATATTTTTAACGACCAAGGGAAAAGCACCGTTGAATTTTTTTTAATTAAACACAGTCTGTGATAGCTCACACAAAAGCATTTAAAAACTCTTTTCAAATATGAGGCCATAAGAAGCGCAACAACGATCTCTTTTCAATGTGACAATGAAAACAGCTTATTCCTCTTATTAAAACAGTTCATCATGAATATTTTCACCACGTTAGCTGCGTCACTGTAGTTTTAAGCACAAACATATTTTTTTTTGTGCAGGCAATGGCAATGAATCAGAATCCGGACAATAGTCAAAGCGGGACTCTCTCCAGGGAAGAAATCGTCAAGAAATTCCGCCGTATTGATGAGGAAGGGTTCGTGAAATATGTCGTCCACTACCTTAAATTTCCCGTTCTTCCTGAAAAACCTTCACCTCGTCTTGATAATGCTGCTGTTCATCGAGAAGAAATTACAATCGATGAAATAATATTATGGGGAATGGTTGGCCCAACACAACCACCAGACTCTGTCAAGTTTACCGTCATTGCCAAGTTCCTAGAGGTAACGATCATAGACGACCCTCACTTCTTCTTTCCGAATTTGTTTCTCGTTGAAGATAAAAAGAAAAACTTGGGCGTTTTGCTTGTCGAGGATATGGAAAAGGACACTGCAAATGCGACTAACGTCAAGTTTGGAACAAAACTTCGAATTGATAGAATCCAGAAGTGGTTCCCGTGCCTGGTCCGCTTCGCTTTTTTCATTTGACTTATATCAAGAAACCCAACGTATCCACCGCCACCGTCGTGGGCATGAAAGAAAACATGTGTCGCTATTGCTTGAAGGAAAATGCGGAGTGGAAGTGTAAGGTGTGGAAACGTCTCTATTGTAGTAGGAACTGCCAGGCAAAAGACTGGAACCTCCAGGGCCACAAGATAATCTGCAGATTGGCTTCTGCTGCTGCTGCTTGGCGTTTATAAGCTCAACTACTTTTTTTGAAATTTTGTTTCGATGATTTAGCTGTTCTTTACTTGAAATTGTAAGTACTTATTATCTGGAAATGAAATATATTAAATGAATTTGGAATGTCTTAATAAATAATTTTTTCCTTGTCGTCTTCATTCAAGCGATTCTTGCCGAAGTGTTTGTTTAAGTATTATTCAAGCCATTAAAATTCATTCGTTCGCAGTCATACTGCATCACGCAGCAAAGGAAAAAAAATGTGTATTTCGAACACCATTACTCAATGTCATTTTAAATTAAAGGCAAAATTAATTCGATTCTCGTTAATGATTTATTTCTCGTTGCCTCAAAAACACAAAGTTGTACTAGAAATGAACATTTTTATTGTCGAAATTAAACATAGATTTTTTTTGGAGCGGCGGACAAGAATTGACCGCGCCATTACAGTACTCCATATCCTCCTTCACGAACTTCTCCACAGTACTCAAAAATATTACGGTAACCATCATTAGATTTATATGCCATATCATAGCTCCACGAAGACCGACCTTCAATTGGAACCCTAAATCCGCTCTACGATAAATAAATTGCATTTTGCAGGATGAAGGTCCGTAAATTTAATCAAAATAGATTTATATTTTTCACAGCATTGTTGCGAGTGAAAACCGACGGTCTAGAAACTTTATATGATTTTAAAATCATGTGTCCTAGAAAATGTAGCATTATTTTAATTTTAAACATTGAAAAAGAAATTCAAGATTGCCAGGAATCGATTCCAAGAACCTTCGCTAGCCAGGTTCATGCTGTACGACTTGAGCAACAGAGGCCTAATTGGTAGTACCGCATAAAAAAGCTGAAACTTGTTTCTTCATTGAATTATTTTTCTCTCTTTGTCTCTTTCTGATGCAGTCGCACTGCAACAATGCTTAGGTTGACGGTAATGCATGCAAAAATCTTTTTTTCTTCTGTGACAATATATTGGTATGGAAATGAATACCAATAAAAACCATCAAATAATGTTTCGTGTATGACATTCATTTCCTGTTTCGTTATTTTTCGTTTAACCTAAAATGTCTTGGAAGCTTTGCATTTAAAATACTTTTTTAGGGTGAATTGTATTTGTGAACGACAAATGAATTATTAACTTACTTTTGTATTCGTAATACTTTTTACCCTCAAAATAATTGACAATTGAATACTTACTTTATAATAAAGATTACGGTTCCTACGAATTCCAACACAATTGTAAAATATTGGGGAAGACGTCATTGACTGTGGTTACATTTCAAACGTGGAATCAGCAGGAAAGAAAAATTGCAAGATCTTACTCGTCATGGTTTTTGTTGTTTTTTCTTGCATTTTATATAAATCTTATGCGATGTAATGGTTCCTTGTTTATCACCGCTGCATAACAAAAGGTTCCTACAATAATGTATACCCATACATGAGTGAAATATGTGAGTCCCAATTTTCAGGTTTTTAGTATTGTCATCTACATTTTTTTTCAAATAATACACACATAATGCCGAGATGAAATCAAGGCTTTTCACTAGAACCCGTTTTTCAAATTACATAAACCTATTTTCATCTCAGTACTACCGCTGGCCCTCTAATTATACTTAACCGTAGCTTTGGAGTTCAGAATTGATGGAAAGGGCTAATGAGGCTCTATTTCATGCGTTGCAAAGAGATTTTAATCGAAGTTAAACACATTGCATACAAATAATTTTGAGACTGGCGATTACGCAGAAGGAACCCAGTTACTTAAAAAAACCTTGTTTTTTACATTTCGACTCACCTTTCTGATCACAAAACTACGTACATATATCCATATAGTTCTTTGGCTCAACGAAGTACAGTAAAAAAGCATTTCATGATCGTCAAAATTTAAGATTATATTTCGCCTGCTGTCAATGTGTCAATATATTTGAAAGTGTGTTATCATTACGATTACGATTATTATTTAGTAAAATAAATATTTATAATATTATGAGGAGGTTATGCAACATAAATTTCGTTTTAGTTGTTCAATAAAATTATTAACCATATCACTTCGAATAAATTCTAACATGTACGGCAGTCGTTCCTGCCATATTCAAGTTATCCCAGTATTCATATTCCAAATTATAAGTGTTTGTCTTTGAAGTACTTGAAGTAATCCTACTTAAGTTTAATATCATGCTATGAAGGAATCGAGAGGATTTCAGTGGCAGTGCCGTGCCAAATCTTTCTTCTTCATATTCTTTTTTGTCATCGTTTTCAGCTCATATTCAGCTACTTAACTATTTATTTTAGCGTAACAGTTTTCCTTTTTTTGTCAAAGTTTTACAAGTTGTGACTCACACTCACACAAGCTGAGTACCTTTAAGACTGGCGTATTAAACGTAAAAGCTGCAATGCTCATTTCAAGCAGAGTGCATTCATTTACTCATGACTCACTCCAGGTTTACTAATTTTAGCGATTATACAACAGCACAAGAAAGAGGATTAAAAGAAAAAAAGGTTGAAAGGGATCGCGATCACATTACTTAACGGCCATTGCATTAATTGAAATTGTGAATACACACGAGTGAGTGAGTGAGAATGTTATTCATTTTAATTTCAGTAGCATTTTGGTCAACATCGAGAAGTGCTTTCCTTATTTTTTAAGTTCTGAAAAATTGGATTTGTCATCAGGAAAAAGGGAAGATTTTTGCCAGTCTGTGAAGACGTAGCTCCAAGCTCTGATCTGTTGTACTTGTACCGTGTCAGTTTGGCAAATCAAAAAAAATCAATTTTCTCCAATTCTAATTTTTTGTTGATCCAATATTTTCCCACGAGAAGACTGATTTAAATTTCAGTAAATTTCTTGTATTTTACGGTAGTCTTTCAACATGTGGAAAAACGCTAAAACTTGGTGCAGTGTAATGACCACCATGGCGACATTCGACATGGTATCACGTTTCACGTTGTCTAATATTTTTTCAAAAATTATTTTCGACTGAGTTTTGTCCTCTTCGACAGACACGATTGATTAAAGACTTAAATTTGTTAACGTTTTTAGATCATCTGTGTTGGAAACATTTTGGGCATTGTTTGTGCTGCAGATTTATTTTCACTTGCTTTGAAAATCACGCTCCCCGATTTACCATCATGTATAACTTCACATACCTTCTGAGTAATTAATGTAAAATTTGCCGTAATCATGATCGTAAGATTTGAACTTTTT
>JAHZMX010006404.1:0-28597 GCA_027743895.1 Seira musarum | reverse complement strand
AAAATTAAAAATAACTGTGATGCTTCCACAGATAAAACTAAACGTATTCGTGATCAGAAAAAAATGCTGATCTCGACAGTATGTCTGGTATATGCGATTAAGGGGGGGCACTTCGGGGGGTTCCCTATTAAGAGAAAATTCAGTCATAGTCATATGAATTAAGCATAATCTGATTAAATCAGTAGTAGAAAAGATCAGTTAAGAAGATCAAGCACCGAAAACATATATGCAAGTGTGATCACATTCCATTGGATTGGAAAATTCCTTACTGAACTACAATTTCACTTCTTTCCGTTAGATAAGCTTGTGTAGTATTGATCTAGATATGTATTTTATACATGATTCACTTTTGGTCTCTGCTATTATGTACATCCACATTCCTGAAATGGACATGAAATCTCTAAATTAAAATGCATAATACTTATTTAAGCGAACGTGTCGCGATAAAATGACTTGCACTAAAGGTTACGATTGGAAAGGTCACATGATTTTAATGTGCAGGAGCAATTTTTCTTACTCACAAAAATATATACTTCTTTTTTTGCAAACTAAATCATAGAAATGAAAATGAACGCAATGGCTTTGTTATCATCTAATGCATCATTTGGCAAGTGTTGCAAAAACTGCAAGTGAAAGGTTATTGCTGATTCAATGGAAAATGAATTCATTTACATGAGCTGGGTCGCGTTTACGATTTAAAATGATATGATATTCATCATATCATAAACATTTTTTGTGTGAAACTACAAATTCGCAGACCATGCAGTTCAAAAATTGTGCAATCATGTTTTGAGACTTTTGATTTGATTGTCAGAAGAAGAAAAAAAAGGAAAAAGTTGATGGAGAAAAATATGCAAGTAGACATAATATATTCGCTATACGCATATTTTTACTGCAAAGCATGCAGGATTTCTCGATGAAAACGAAACGATAAGATAATCACCGTAATACTTTGTAGTTTTGTACACAACTACAACAATCAAAGTGAGTATTCAGTGTTGGCCATCCTTACTTCTCATACGCTTGAAATTGAAACGCTTCGCAGAGTTGAATGAACCTCGAAAGCACTGAATGTATTCATAAGAGATGAGATTGGATATAATGTTGGTGTTGGTGCTGGTGATGCGCTGTTTTGTCTAAGATTTTTATGAAGGGGAAAGATGTGATGATGCATCAGGTGTTTTAATTGATTTACATCAGCAGCGCAGGATTATACAGGCCTGCGTATTTTAACCGTAATAGTGCTCTTCTTGATATGTACTAGGTATTCTGCAAACAAAGTGCAGAAAGTTTACTGTTGACGTATTCAGTCATGCCAGAGATAAAGTACCTACGGGAAGATATGAAACAGGAGCATCGGCGACGACGACGTACATAACCAAAAGCACTAGAAAAGTTGGATGCAAACCTTCATAGAAACGAGGATACTCACTTTAACGAACTTTAAAATATATATTATAGTAACATAAAGAAATAATTACATGGTTAATCTTGGATGCAGTGTAGGACGAAAACGAGCGAAAAAAACTGCACTGAGTGTTAAGAGTCATGATTTTTTTTTGTATGCACATTGGACTTGATTTGTAAAGTGGTCATCGGTTGTAGTCATAATCAATCGTGACATTTTTGTTCCTATTTGACAAACAAAATTTTACCATAGTTTACTCTCAATTGTTTTTATTTCAAGTGCGAGTTTAAAAAAGTGCCCATGATTTTTTTGCCAAAGTGATTCATGACATCAATAAAAAATACTTTTGTAAAGGTAAGCAATTACTACCATCACATCACCGAAATAATGATTTTGAGTAAGTAGATCAAGAGAAGAAAAAAGGATCAGTATATAGATCCTTTAGAAATGTGAACGTGATCAATCTAATTTTAGCAAAGTTGATGTCTTTTGAGTACATGATTGCATTATTTATTTCGTTCAAGCTATTTAAAGAAAAAAAAACAAAACATGAGGATGATGATATGTAGTGATAGGTAATACAAAAGTAGTAATAAGAATCTTGTTCAATTAATTGTTTACGCATTTTCATTTTTACAAACTCAACTTTCCATAGCATAACGCACCAGATCACGATTCTTAAAATTACGTAAGTATTAGCAGAATAATTTTTAGTATTAAGTATTTAGGACAATGAAAGTCCGTACATCCTTTTATTTGATTGAGGTCTAATTTCATTGTAATTTCTGCATCCGTACTTACATGTCCGTAATTTATTTATTCTTCTGTGACTGTGCTTTTAATAGAATCGATTTATGGACAAACGAAAAACTGGTGAATTTTTGCACGGAAGCGTCTGACTGAAAATTTAAAATATCAAACATAAACGTGTTTTTTTGTGTAAAAAACGTCGATTTGTGTTACTACAAATTATCAAAATGTTGTGCTTGTCTTTCCTGCTTTACCCCACTCCAGTAAGACATAAGTTTAGTGGTAGTAGTGGTGACCGAAGCCCAAGTGTATTTTCATCAACATCTTCCCAATTTTCTATATCAAGTAGCTCGTAAGTTATATGACAATTCAGTTAATTTTGCGAAAGCGTCGTGGTAAAAAATGTGTATTTTCAGCAACTTTTATTTCGTCCAAGCGTTTTCTCTCTGTAATCATTGTATGCATTTAAATACATACATACGAAGCAGACGTTCATCACATCACATAACCACTTTACATTTCCTTTTCCTGTGCAGGAAGGCAAATAGCAAATATGTACTCACAAGTCCGTTTATGGCTCTGTGGGAATTTACTTTGAATTTTAAAGATACGCGATATGAAAAGATAATGAAAATCTTTTGCAATGTAATTGTTTGTTATTATGTCGTGGTCGTAGTGTGTCATATCATATCGCCAAGTTTCCTCCACAATCATATTTCACTTTTCCTGCAAGCTAAAACTATCCCATGGCATTTTTTGTACATACAAATACATACATATTATTTTTTCTCGCCTTTTTAATATTGTGCTTGACTTGACATATCGCTATCGCTATTCGCTATTGTACCTATACAATATGCACGCACGATTAATACGAGTTTTTAGTGCGCTCTATTCTGGCAAAAGGCTAACCAGACAGAATACACATAGAATAGAATCATATAAGAACAACAACAACGTCAGTTCAATATAGGCATCCCGTTTTTTCTCTGAAGTGAATTGAGCTGAACATTTTATTATTATGCTCGTGCACGTATCTCACTCTTTCTTCTATTTTTTTGTATGCTTTGCATTAGTCATATGTGTCGTAGTGAGTCGTATGCAGAATGGAATTTAGTCTCCTATTGAAAGATGAATGATGTTTATCATATCATCACACCAATTTTGTGATTCACAATTTACACGAAAAAAGAAATCATTTTGTAATAATGCTCCTCACAATTTCAGTTTTCCTAAAGAAAGTAACAGAAAGAAGCTTATGAGGAAATACAAAGTATCTTGTGTCCTGTCCTATTAATTTGATAAAGAAGAAGTGCAATAAGTAAACTACACAAATTGAGGCTTGCGTTATATTTAAATGTAAATAATACTGCTTTTAATCTCGACTTGATTTCGTTTGCGAATTGTCAATGTAAGTACACAAATAGAAAATAGAATAGAATAAATTGTGTTGTGGTGATAAAGAAAACCTCTTGTAGTTTATAATTCATGTGAAGGAAAACTCATATATTAGCAGAATAATTAAATTTTTTATCCTTTAAAACTTATAGTATGAAAAATGGTGAATAAGTTTGTAGATTTTTTTGATAGTTTTAAGTAAAAGCAGCAGAAGTTGTATGAAATTGTAGATAGATCTAAAGTCTTGTTAAGCTACTTGTTTGTGAAAGGTCAAAATTCTTCGAGTTTACAATTATAATATAACTGTGTTGTGTTCTATGACTTCTTCTCAGGTTGGATAAAGCTTCTCCAGCCTTGGACTTTTGTAAGGCTCCAGTTAGTTTAACATCCTCTGAAGCCAGCTCGTGTACTGTTCCGGCAACAATAGTGAAACAGCCTGACGACTCACAAGTGAAGACCATTGTCAATGGAAAACACACAAATAGCATTTCTGTAAGAAAACACATATTTTCGTCGCTATGACCTGCTCCGGTATTGATATTCGCATTTCACGAATTATTGAATGTGAATTTTGTGATCTCGAATTTTGATAGGTGAACTCGTCCACAGTCCCCTCTGTCAGAGATAGCAATTCAAAAAATAATCGTATTGGGGCTGACGAAACAAGTAAATTTTCAGTAGCCCGTAACAGGGGAAACATTATGTCACCCTCATTATCGGGCAATTACACGGAAATGAATGGAATAGACTCCGAGACTATGGTAAGGAATTGACGTCTTTTATTATAATGTCACAATCATTCAATATTAATTAAATTGTTTTAAAAACGGCAATTACTTAATTTGCATTTTAAAGGGCGCATCTAGCATTCATGATGATGAACTATCTGGACAGCTTCAGAAGGAAAACCATATAAATGAACTTCATGGGAATGTGGATGAAGTTCAGACATCAAATAAACTCGATGGTGCCAGTTTTAGGTATGGGCAGATTTCTTTAACCCTGACAGGAATTTTGGAACAGAATTTATTATTGTTGCAGAAGGGTTTTGAATGAGTACGAAAAGACCTTATCAATGTTCATCCAACAAATCGATCAGTTGAAGCAGAGAATGGATGAAGCAGAAACGGAGAAGCAGACGTTAATCAAAGAACGGGATCAGGCCTTGGAGGATTTGAGAAATGTAGAAAGTGCCTTTTCTGATGTCCACAGGTTCATTGAATACTTTTACTTTTTTTAAAATAAGAATGTGGCCTCAACTTTGGTGGAACTAAATCTAAATTGAGATATTCTAATGATTTTTTAAAGAAAATACGAACGAGCCAAAGCGTTGCTGGAGAACATGAAGACAAACGAAGACACGTTGATCAGACGAGACCAAGAAATGATGCAGAGAATACAAAATCGAGATAAAAAGATTGAGATGATAAAGGAAAAGGCTCAAGAAAGCATAGAAAAGTAAGCTGTTTGTCTTTGAATTCTGCAAAATCTGTTTATTAATGCGAAATTGGTTATTAATGAATTTTCAACATTTTTATAGAATGCACCTCGACTATGAAACGCGTATAAAAGAAATGGAATTCGAAAATGCCAAATTACGTGCACTTAATCGTAAAAATGAAATGAAGCTGAGTACTTTGGAAAATGACGTCGAGCAAAAGGCCAAGGAAAATGCACAGTTGAGTGCATTATGCGATGAACTGATAAATGGTCAAGTAGGGCAAGTATAATAGTATAGCTTTAATTTTTATTGTGCAGACATTCAAAATAAATATTTTTTGACCCTGGAAAGCAGTTTCGCTTAATGTAATAAATAAATATGTGAGCAAAACGGTGAAATGTGAATAAATAAATACAAGTTGCCTCACTCGATGATGTTTATTAGTTCCCTGAATCATGTAATTACTTAAGTTGTAGAATTTGTGTAGACTTGTAATTTTTTTGTTCCTCGAAATACCCGGTTTGTAAAACAATTACTTGTAAAAAAACATGGTCACGCGTGCAATTTGCTAGATATTTTGAACACATTGTCAAAATACTGGCACTGTAGTTATTGCTTCTAGAGTAGCAATGGTTTTAATGTTCAATACATATATAGTTTCAAAAGTAGGGTTTGACAATTAATTTTACTCTCGCTAGATTAAAAATTTTTTACGTGCATTATGTAATTGTAATCTATTATTGTATTATTATCACTATCGGAGCATTGATGGAATATATATTGATGTACTTGTCTATCTGGCGGATGATGTACAAATAATTTGGAATCTGAAGTTGGAATATCAAATAGTGAGTCCCTTTTGGGTTTTACTCTTAATGAAATAGCAATAGAGCCAAAATGACGAAAAAAACTTATGTAACATTAGATAAAGTAATTATGATTTCAAAGAAATCTCTTTTATTGTTCGCAAAGTGGATCATTAATAATCATCATCGTGATTCCTACCTTTAGCGATTAATTTAATTGGAAGAGGTACAACAAAGTAGGCAATCGTTCTTATTACGTATGTATGTCGGCGGGAAAAAACCAAGAATCGAAATAAGCGTACTTCCCAACCATAACAAATCTGTCGCTATCACATAATTTTGTACACGTTGTTAACTTAATATAATAATGTATTTGCGATACATAAATATAAATTAAGATGAATGTATCATTCATTCACCAAGTCTTTTGCAACATCAACAGCCACCTTAACAATAAACACCAGTGAGTTTACATGCTTAAATAAAAGTCACATTTTCTTCAAATCCAGATCTGAGAATTTAATTAAATTAAAATCAGAGTTTGTAAATTGCAAACTGCCTAAATGGTGTACGTCGTGCGTGAGTGTCAAAATCTCCTGCTTTCAATTTCATGAAAGTCCATAATTAATTTTTTTTTGTCAGTTTTACGTGAAAAGAGCCAAAGCGATTATGTTATTCTTTTATTTGTGTTTATTGTGTACTTACATGTTATTCAGTAAAATTTGTAAACGTGAATATGTATTTAAAGTGCGTAAATTTCAAATGGTATAAGCTTGTGAAGCCTACCAATAAAACGAGCTGTTGAACGAAGGAATAAAAATATTTTCAAACAAATCAACCAATTGACTTGTGTAGCAGCTTTTTATTTTTGCTTTGTTGCTTCATCCCAAACACCTGGATTTTATTTCCCTCAGGAAAAATCAAGTAGAAAAAGCATTAAGATAACAAGCTGTAAAAAGTTGGGTGCTCAATCACTACTCACCAAAGGAGGATAATATTGGTGGAGATGCAAATTTTGGAGGCACCTTGGAGGATGATAAAAAATCGTTTTACAATTTCTTGAAAAATTGTTCTCCAACCCAAATGGTCGTGTAAAAAAAGAATGTCAGTTCATTCAAGCGTTCATTCCCTTTCGGAAGTACAGAGATAAAAAGTTAGTTAATCTTTTCAGGAATTTATTTAAACAATTCCATTCAATACAGAACGAAGTAAGGTTCCTTGCCAGAAGTTCTAGACAGTTCCTCTCACAATTCCTGTACGTCTATTTTTAAACAAACTTAAGCCTCATAAAAAGGGTTTTCTAAAAAGGTATACTTGTTCAGGGGTCTTCCATAAAAACGGAACTAAAAAATCAAGGGTTTTTCAACCCTCTTTCCTAGTCACTCACACACCAAAATCAAATGTTTCTACGGAAGATCCCAACATCAGTGGTACATTTGGCACTGCCAATACTCACAAGTTCAAGAGAATTCATATTTTTATTTCTTCAAATCTAATTAAAAGATAAATTGTTGTCAAAAGACAACAACACGACTGCAACTGTAAATGGAAAATTACAAGATGAAAAAAAAATATTCAGGAGGGGAAAGAAGAACTACTAATAAGTTTCCTCCAAGGCAATTTCATGACAATGCATGGGGTAATACGCTCAATATTTTAATCATCGATTTTTTCAAACACGAAATTGTAAATTATTGTAACACGAATTATAGGAATTAAGATCTGAACAATCGCCCACGACTTCACGTTTAACGCGACCAATTGAAATAGACGCGTAAAATTGTTTAAAAGAAGTTTAAAGAAACCCTGTTGATACACAAGTTTATAAATTAATGATAATAATGTAAAAAGTAAAGTGTATTATGAGTTTAAGCGAGAATTTGCCAACCACCAAATGCAAGAAAATATCTGAAGCACATTGACATTCACAACTGCCTAGTTTCTATCAATTATCATGCATACCGTAATCAAACTCACGTTTCATAAATTCTCCAAAAGCTTAAAGTGAAGCATCACAGATTTTTTTAAAACACAGCAACAAAATCGGTTTTCATGAACGAGTTCACAATTTGGAAATCCATACATCACATTGATCACATATTCCCATTTGAAATCATTGACCAGGCAATCATAAGATAAATGCAAATGTAATCCCGTAATAAATGCGAAATGTATTATTATGCCCGTAATATTTTTATTTTATCGCCAACAATTGAAGATGATCTCAGAACAGATTTGGAGGTCAGATGCTAAAATTGACGCATCTCATGTCTGTCAGAACACTGTCAGTGCAAGTTGACAAGACTTTTTGCCTTCCTAGTTACTATCCATTATGGAATTTCTCTGGTTTTATATTCTGGATTCCCATAATTTGCATGATTTTTGCCTCATAGAATATCATTTTATCATATTCGTAAGAACATGAAGGTTGCGAAGCAAGTAATGCGAACGCATTTACTATAGCTCTAATCCAACGAGAATCGGCCCTTAAAGATACCTAACAATGTAAGGGGTTTTTTATCATTATTAGTTTAGTTCAAGCTTTACTTAATTGTATTGTACGTGTTACCAATACATCAGTTACAAGTAACGACATGCTGTAGGTAGCCACACCACCGCACCGTTAGACTCAAAGAATGTAGGAAGGGACTACCTACCTACGCTCAGCTATGTGAGATCTGTTGACTCTAGGGCACTACTCATGTCTGCGCTGGGCTCGGAACCTTCGAAATAGAAAAGCCATACAAACCAACAATGATTTTTTAAGCGAGCTTCTCATTCTTGGCTTTTTAGCAAGTAATAGGCAAATGATAAATGGTAACAGGTAACATTCTGCATAATGCTTCTCGTCAGTGAATACAAAAATTATTAGTTTAGCGCAGCGAAACATAGCACCACATAATAAACCCCTCATTCTGATGCGTGCAATGGAATGCATGATGAACATGCGAAAAAAATCAGTCGTCATATGGTTTGCCAGAAACCAGACCAGATTGAATGTCCAGGTGGAAGGAACATGCATAAAGTTTTGATGAATCAATGGGACTTGTCCCGAACAAAAACGGAAATCTGGATTAGTAAAATAGCATTTTTTCTTTGACGGTAAATGTTTCGTGCATCAAAAGCTTTTGATGCACAAAATCTTGTAAAGCTAGTTTCAACGTTCTTCATTTGTGACTTATTTGAATAATGTGAGTAGTTCTATAATTGACGAAATCACCTTTCTTGACATTCAAATATTCAAAGTTTTACATGCGATTAGTGCATCGTACTGCCACTGCTTGACTTTCAATGTTGAACTCAACTCAACTTAAGCTGGATCTGTATGGGAAGTGTGAAGGTCGTTTAAGCTGGACAGGTGAGTTAGACTAATTGTAATAAGTCATTACAATGGCACCATTTCCATGTCATGTATTCCGTGAAAAGAATTCTTTATTGTCATGTTTCATGAATATGTATTGAAACTGAGAACGAATGCAGGCTTACTTCACGTACGAGTATTTGTAAAATGCGATTCTGTTTCTGCATTAGCAAAAGATGCTACCGCCAAGCCAAATTGTCACTATATTACTTCGTGATACATGGAATTCTATTTACAATTTACAAACAACCAAGCCCACCAAACATCATCATCATTATAACTACAGCGAACAAGCTTGTTGTGAAGATGATGATGTGGATTCACTGTTTTTTCCTTTCAGCCTGATTGTGAGTTGTCCAGCTTTAGTTGATGGAAATGGAAGACGCGTTGTAGCAGTGACCTTTTGACACCTGTAAAATTACCGACTTCACTCACCACTCACTTTTGTCAGGCAAAGAACCAAACAGTCTGATGGATCATTTGTTTTCGTTCATGATGCATGTGAAGAACCTTTGATTGGACTTTTCTTGTGCGGTGGGAAAATATTCGCAAATTGGACTGGAGCAAGATGGAGTGTGAGTTGTATATTTTTTAATATTCTTTATTTGTTTATTTGTAGAAAAAAGTGTGAAAAATAATCATGCAATAATTTGTTTATTAGGTGTCGCAGCTTAGCAAGAACTTTGCACCTGTTGCAATTTCCCCATTCTTAACCATTTAAAAAAAAATAACAACAAACAAGTTTAGCTTTCTTGGTACGATAAGCTGAGAAAATATACTGCGGAAAAAATTCGGATGAACCACAAGAATGAATTTCTCAACTTTTCCAATAACCCTTCACAAGTACGTCTACGCTTCGAATAACCCTGTGTTTGGAAATCTTTTGAAGTCGAATAACTTAAGAAGTGGACAATCTCTTCAGATCTGTGTCACTTCTGTGAAAATCTTCAAAGTGAGTACATCTCTCATTGTAACAGCAAATGTCGTGAGTAGTGATCGAAAAAATAATACCTCCGTTATACCCAACTTGTTGTTTTAATTACTTAGATACGTCATTTATCTTCTAATCCATCGACCGATTCTCCTCCAAAGTTTAAGCCGAGGGCGAATGCAATATATTTGGCTGCGCAAAAGGATTTGACTTGGTAAGATTTTTTTTTAATTTGTTTTGTAGCAATCCTTTGTACCTTTTCGTTTTTCTTAATCCCTATAGTGAGAACATTTACAATGAAGAAAGAAATTTATTCGTATGCATATGTGCCTATATGCTTGCCTTTGCATTATAAAATTCATCAATTCAAAGTGCAAAAAATTGGATTTAAGAAACCTGAAAATGTTTTACCCGGAGAATAGGGAAAAATCTTTACAAAATTCGATCCCTAAATCTTATGTTGTGACAAAAAATTGAACAACTTAAAAAAAGTTCTAAAGGGTATTTAAGGTTTTTCTCAATTTTTGTCATGTTGAGAAAGACCATTGTCTAAGTGCTACCTAACTAGTTTCCGTGTGACAGGTGCAATTCAATTAAACTTTGTCAGCATCATCCAAAATCTTAAAGCAAGTTACATTTGTATGAATGCATGCACACATATTTTCACAAGATGCTTATACAATTACGTCATGTGCATAAGTAAGCTTGGTCTGGATTCTGGATCATCGCATCACAACCAAAGGCATTACTAGATTTTTTTAGCGAATAAAATTTATTATCATTAACAAATGACACTTCGGTGAATGACTTGTCTTCAATCTAGCTAGGCATCTATTTACGGACCATTTAAATAAAATAAGCTTCATACAGAAAACACTCTCAAGATTTTTGCATAATTGAGTTAAAAAAATTTGCAACTTTGCGACCAGCGACCAACGATCGTGGGATCATTAGCCTGACTTGACGTGAGATAGAAATATAGATCACGAATATAAAGTTAGAGGAATTTCTCTACAGATCATGCGAGAAATAAATGCGCTGAGTTTAATTCCGACGATATTTTTTTGAACAGCAGATTTCGGGTTTGCTAAAATAATATTAATTGCCCTAGTATTGTATTCCTCAACGTAAATACTGTCTCGTTGTCTGTAAATTAGTGCATGGAATCTGCATGCAACAAAACCATGTTCGCAATCCGAGCTTACTAATGAATTGAAATGGAACTAACAAATTAGTTATATTCATGGATTTGTTAAGTTTTGGAAAATGTCCATAAAGTCAAATTTCATGGTTAAAGTTGAAATGCATGAGCTTTCACTAAAATTTGCTGCGCGTATTTCTAATTTCTCTAGAGGGATTTAGTTATGACTAAACGGCATTTTCTTCTCATTGTGAGTTTCAAACGAAGCTGTCTTTAAAGATGCTCAAATATATATATTTTTTATTTGCAGGCGTTTAAGTCGTAGTTTAATGAGTACAAATTTTTATTCTCAACTTTTCTCTCGTGTTGCTCTTTCCGTTGACGGAAAATGATTAATAGATCTTTAAATACAAGAGTTTTTGTTCATTTGCTTTGGCTTGTAGTCAAAATGAAGAGGTAGACTTGAAGTCATACGTCGGATGCATGTTAGCGTAATTAAATGAGACATCACGTCGGCATTTCCAAACAGTCTGTATTAGAATTTGATTTTCAAGAAGTATACCTACGTTTCTGATGCGTCAACACGGTTTATGATACCGACGACAGTAAATATTATTCAGTTACTAAAAAAGGCTTTCAATAATGCATTAATTGTTATTTTTAGTCATAGATCCGACCTGTGGAACTAAATTGAAGCATACATTTCAGACTCGACATAATACCTTTTCTTTGTACTTATTTATTTTTTATAAAATATTTTTACTACTGCTGGTAGAATGCAGAGCAAAGTCAAACTCCAACCAGAAATCAGTTAGAATTTGAAAGTCATGCGTACATCGTACATTTACGTACTAACGTGTTTCCGTCGTTAATTGTTTCCTTTGTAAAGTATAAAAGACTATAAATAACTTTTAAAACTGTCTAAGAAGTGGTGGGCGTAGTTCAAAATTTGAAACCGTGATTGACTTGTGGAAAATGAAATTCTGAGAAACGTTGTAAGGTCAGCCTTGAAAATGTCGTTGTTTTCAGTACAAATTACTCACTCACAATTGTCTGTCGCATCCACAATTACAATCCACATGCGTTTGAACCATGTTTTAGGTCAGGCGACAAAAGTGCTAGCACGAGGATTCCTTGCAGACGTTCACATGTCATCTTGAAGATGTATAGAAGAAGCTATTTTTTTCTATCGTGTTCATGTCTGAAGCAGAGGTCAAACACCTTACAAAAATTCGTTAGTACTACTGCGGAGAAAGAAATATGATTCCATGTCTCTTACGAAGGGATTTTCTATTCTACGCGTGACTTTTCCATGGAATCGTTTGTATTTGTAAAAGCGACCACTTACTTTGCAAACAAATAGAGCACTTGTCCACATACGAAAGACCTCGACCAAATTAGTCTATTTACTTAAAAATTTATTTTACTCTTCCAAATTTTCTTTCGTGTCATGTACCATCTGCAGAGAAGAGAATCTTTCTAGATTTCGGAGAAAGGCAAAGTGTTTTTACTTTCCTTTCATCATCGTCATTAATGATACTCATCAAAGATTCTGAATCACGTTTACTTGCATTCTTTCCTGTACGTGCTTTCCACGCTTCCACATTTACATTAAGTACCTATGATTTCTATACATTATGCATGGAATTGGAATGAGAGGAAAATCTCCATCCGATTAGCCTTGAAGAAACTTTTTTTTTCGGTTTGTTATTTTTTATTTCACATTCAATGTTGATGAGCTTCTAATAAACTGCTGACTCCGTTTCGGGAGCTACTATGACATCAAATATTGTTGACAAAATATTTTATTTTATTCACTATTGTATTAAAATATAAAAAGCTATGAAAATGACTATCTGAAAATATAGTATAAACTATAGACAGCAAATAGGACCAAGTTTAAAGAAATATGTGCGTAGTACTAGAAGTGTAAGTGAGGAATGTTTTTTCGCGTCCTTCAATTCTCTACTCTGGAATTTCGAGCAGAAAAAAAATTCGTATAACTTTACTTCAGGGGTACTTTCATGGCCCAATGCAATGATGCATTAAATGAACGACGAAGCAAAGAAGCAAACTCGAAAGATCCGATTTGAGATTTCTTTGTACTGATTCCGTTCGTTTTTGCAAAATCACGTTCAACCTTAGCAACCTTCACACAATACGAGAAGAAAAAGTTGCCAAAATAAATGTGTAGTTGGCAGTTGGCTGCTTTCCTTTTTTTGAGAGGGAAAGCTTTAGCGTGTTAAATGCACCGGGATTGGAATACAGTATATCACTCGGAATACGGCTCCATACGGCAATATGCGTCAACAAAAAAGTTCACATCACCCGTTTCCTGTGCCACAACTACAACTACAACAAATGCGTTGGAAACTTTTCCTTGCAAATGCTAGAACTCTAATACTACACATTCCTAATAAGTGCATATAAATATGTAGACAATGTTTCTATATATAGCATCCACCTTTCCGTTGACTCATATTCAGACAGTGCATGTATCCTTGATCCGATCCGACATAGTGGTAGACGTGCCTATAATGTATTACTTGTAAGCTCTCCAGGAGCTGTGGAATTTTTTTTCCCAGACATAGAAAATGGGTACTTTACGGGTTCTTGGAATACCCATTGTCTAAAAACGACCTCTATCTAAATCCATCTTTTTGTCCTTTTTTTGAACTGAACATTTTCGAGAGACGTAGAAGTTTTCCGTGTTCCTCATTTTTTTAAAAGGGAATCTTTTCGATTCTTTTGACATCCTTTTTTTATTCCGCTCACAGATAAAGCAGTTTTTGTTTGCATTTCCTTCCTTAATCTTGACATTCAAGTCTTTATCGCCAAACTCTTCATTGACTTCTGAACTAGTGAGGACGTAGGACGGAATTCAGACTGAAAGTAACCATGATAAAATAAAGAAAAGTGTGTCAAAACTTCGTGATTGAGTTTGGTCAATTTTTTTTCACAGGGAATTGAATCCCTTTCGTTACGAAATATTTAAAATCGGCCTGATAAAATGAGATAAGTGAGCGATTTCATAGTACTTTTACTTGAGCCACATTAACGGCTCTTAACGAGCTTTGACTCTCTGTCAAAGTCGTTTCCACTTTTTTTCTGAAAACGATTGACAATAGAATGACGTGCTAAAGAAAGAAAGACTAAAGAGTAATAGACTTTCCTCTGCTCAAGAAAGTCGTGTTTCCTGCCTACAAAGTCAATTGTGATCGCATTCTGCCGAATCTGGCACGCCAAAAAGTAAGTTTTAAATTTAGATGTTCCTAACTAGTCTTATAACTGTAATCATTTATTTCTATAATTCTAGTCATTTTAAGGCTTTTAATCAAATGTTCGTACCGGGGTTGTACTTTTCTTATTACATTATTTCCGATTTTGTTATAACTCACAAATAAACTTCATTTGGTCGGGTTTTTTTTGGTCACGAAATCGGTGTGTGGCAATAATTAAGAGGTGATCGGACTGTCGGATTAGGGTTTTTTATGAACTTTTCTTAGAATTTCAATATGTAATTACGAATGCGTTATTGTTTCACTCTGGCAAGAAAAGTTTATAACGTCGCGCTGGTTTTTTGAACTTCTTTAGGGGAGGTGAAACGGTGGAGCATTTTATTCTTTTGTTTTTTTTCAAACACGCTTGCTCAATTATAGTTTTAAAAATAATAATAATTTTCTTGGTTACAATACTATTGGCGTGACTTCAAATCCATTTATACTGAACCACCTCGTGGAAGATTTGGTAAGAAAATGTCCTTTTCAAAAGGGTTACAATACTTTTGTAGTTGATACTTTTCCGTTATTGTCCGTGAACGAAAAAAAAACTAGTTGACTCCAGTTGTAACTAGCGACCAATTTCTGTCAGAATTACTGATTGTGAGCTTTAATTTAGAGAGGCTACTTTTTGAGAACCTATGGGTAGTTTCTATGCGTATTTAATTCTTCAATCTCACATGCACAAAAGTTTGCGATTTATTTAAACATCAGTTCATTTTGCATTCGAGACTAAGATCCCTGTGATCATATTTATTAGGTAGGACACAACGTCGATAAATATTTTTTTTGCTCATTTAAGATGCTATAATGTCTGTTATTGCCAGGTTTTTACAATATAAAAGGATTTTGCAAAAAAAAAAAAAAAAAAAAAAAAAAAAAAAAAAAAAAAAAAAAAATCTTGCCAACTTTTGAGACAATCATGTGTAACAATTATAGAAACATTATATTCTATCATTTTGTGGCGTGGCTGTATATGGAATCACTTACTCGTTCACTGTTGTCAATCTGTAAAGCCTCATGCGACGCGATCAGACAAACAATAGCCTTTTTTGTCGGTTTCGTTTTGAAGACTTCTGTGCTTGTTATGCATTACATGCATGATGAACTATTTTTGCACCATATATAATTTTTGCTTGCCATATAAATATTACAACAAAAGAAGGTAGATGATATGCATCTTCGTTTATGCTTACATCGCAGTCCATCTGTCAGGGAAACATTTCAATAGTTATCCCAATTCATTGTGGTAGCACCAATTTCATCTCAAACTTTGGTAACATTCATTTTCTTATACATATTACTAAGCAAACGATTTTGCAAGAATGAAAGCTCTCCATCAATTGGATAGCACAATATTTCGTTCTCGTGTCTTTAGACTTTGGAACAATAGTACACGTTTCGTGGAATCAAAATGCGTCACCGGGTTTTGGTCAGACTTTGCTTTTGTTATTAAACAGATTATGATAATGAAAAAATCATATCGTTATCACTATCACATCACTATAAGATAGTGTTTGTATGTGTCTACTACTACTACTACCTGATAAATCCAGTAGTAAAAAAATGTTGGAGATTAACGAAAGTCACTGGCTAAATCAGAAAATTAATTTGGCTCACAGCCTGAAGTCATCGTCATTGCTTGTCGTTTATCAATCAATATCAATAGGCATCTTTTTATATAAATATCTTACCTGTATTATTCACATGCTCTTTTCTAACTACATAGGTAGTTTCTTATTACGCACAAATGACCATGCAGATTTGTAATTCTTTCATGGAGACTTTTCAACTTAAACACATGCGTCATTTTGATTGTCACCTTTCATTCAGATTTTTTTTGTTTTGACGTATATAGCTGCAGCATTCAAAGTCATTTCCTGCTCTTGAAGTAGATTGATAATAAAATACAACGACTTTGAATTTGAATTACGTCTATTCCTTGACCTGTGTTTATTTTGATGCGATTGAGTTTTGTCGTTGTCTTACTTGTCGAAACCACAACTGCATCTACCTATTTATTTTGTGGGTTGGGTGTTTGCTGCTTTGTCTCGCACTAAATGAGTTACTAAATGAGCGACTTGACTTTTAAGATATTTTTTTCCTGTCTGGCAGTGTCCATTTCTGGACACCAAAAATTGCAACTCATTCGTGACTCATGATGACCATGTGTCCAGCGTCAACTGTCCACTCTCCACCCATTTGTAAAGAATTTGGTTGTGGCAATTGACAATTGTGTGGTGGCTGTATTTCTTCCTTCTCACACGTTTAGCTCTCTTTGATACTATCTTTGTGTGGGCTGTACCATTTTGTCTGTAAAATCAGTGCCGTTTCGTTGCCGAGTTTTTGGATGAAACGAAAGTTGCCATTTCATTGTCATTGCCAACATGACTGATTGCATAATTCTTTCAATTTGACTGGATATTTTTTATTGATCACATCTCATTACTTGTAATATTTTCTTTCTTTCAATCATTCCTTGATTGGATTTTTGCCATTAAATTGCATTCTTAAAAATGTTATGCTTACCTATGGCCTAGGGTACGAATTATTATGAGAAATTGTTTCGTTACTTTGCAATTTATTGTACCTCAGTACCACCAAAAAATACTGGAGCCATTTCTAAAAGACTTCTTAGCTGATTATGAATCACAAGTAGTTTTTTTATATTGGATTCTGGTGCATCTCATCAGAATGTTGGAGGTCATTTAGCATCGCGTAGATCAAATAAAAATGTGTAAAACTAAAAATTTATGCAGTAGATCATCATGTCTAACAAAAATTATGCATTTGTTTTTGTGATAGTCTGAGGAATTGTTCGTAATTTCGTATGTCTAGTCCGATGTCTCATATTTGAGCTAACTACACTGAACACTTGTATATATTTAATCAGTGCATATTCCTTTTGGTCTAATTACAAGGATTGTATTCATCTTTTGATGCCATTTTTTGTGCAATGTATGCAATAAAAAGTTTTATTTCAGGGCTATCTGCTAAAATGCAGCTGTCTATGCAAATTAAGATGCTTAAAGTACAGACAGACGGAGACAGTTAATTTTTCAAATACATTGCATTTGTGAAGACCCACTGTACTTATTGCATCCTTCTGCTTATTGAAATTTGACAAATAATGGCGAAAGGAAATGAATATTAGAAACATAAACCTACAAATGCATGTCAATTTGGGAATCCAATAGTTAATTGCACTATTCTTGTGACCGTTTTTTAAGTTTAGAGAATGAAAACTGTCGTTAAGTAGAACAAAATATGTAGTGAGAAATTTCCGGGAAGTCATTCACATGTTTCAATCAATGCTTCGCCAGACACTAGTGTCTACTCTACCAACGGATACTTTACTTTCCAAGTTAATATGTTCAAGTAGGTCGTAAAAATCATTAAACTTTAAATTCCTTTGAAGCCAGCTGAAATGAAAAGTTCTTTATGCGACATAATCCCGTATATTACAAGTTTGTCAGTTACTTTTGTGAAGACGCAAGTATTTTAGTTATCTCTATGAATAAAATGGTTTATTGCTTCCGTACGATAGGGGCTCACTGATGCTAGTACAAGTGTATAATTTCTTGGTAATATTTGATTTCGCATAACTTTTAATTTCCTAAACTTCGAAGGAACTTTGACTTTTTTTGGTAAATGGAATTTGATATTGAACGATTATTGTCAAATAGTCAAATACCTCGGCGGTACATGAGTCATCACTCATCTCAATCTCAAGTGCTTTTAGGCTTGCTAGCGTAATGTATTGCATTACGTGGAAAGATGAAAGAGCATTCAAAAGGAACAGTCAAATATTAAAAGTCAAGATTTGTCCAATATATAATGCCGTCATCCAAAATTAATTTAAGTATTTATACATGCATGCAAAATAAAAGTTTTTTAGGTGTCCTTGCGTGATTTTATTGATTTCCATTCACATTGTGATTGAAGTGGACGCAACGCAGTTGATCAAACAGGCAAACCCACTGTAATAGCCAATGAGAGCACAGGGAAATTTAATTGCACTTTTACAGATCAAATGCAGAACCGTTCACGTCCTTCTGCGTCGTAGTAAAAAACGTAATTACCATGAACGAACTCTGTATGATTTTCACCTCCGTAATTATTGCTTTGACTTGAACGCAATTTTTTTACTGTTTTGTGTTTGAATGAAATGATAAAGTATGCAAATAATATTTTGTAGTTTGCAATTCAGCAAGCTCCATCACTTTGCTTGTTGGTAAGTGTAAATGAAGAGTTAAGTGTATTCATGTATACCTTGCAAAATTGCTTTACGAAAAAAATTGCAACGTTCAGAAAATTGCAACCAAGAGTTCAAGTAAATATTTATTACAAAAAAGGGGGAAAATAACTAGTTTCATATTATTTCTAAAAAGTTCTCAATCGGTCAATTAATGCGTCTAGCCGTAACTATGCATATTGAACGAAATCAGGGATCTTTGAAAGGAGTTCCTAGCTTCTATAATGGTCAATGATTACTAGAAAAGGGAATTAAATAGACGACTCGCGATTACAGATCGTGTCGATTTGCAATTGAAATAAATGGGGCTTTAAACGAAACCAATTGAAATGTTTCATGCAAGTTACTTTTTAAAAATATTTCTGCCAATAGGCTAGCCCTTTTTTTCTATGTCGCCTGAAGATTATAGGTTCGTTGAAGTAATTACAAGTTAAATTTTCTTTTGCCTTTATTCACCTACTCTCCTCATAGATGCCTTTCCAATTTCTCGTTTTTGTTGTTGTGTAAATATATTACTCTTTTGAATTTTTTAAAAAATTCCATAGGTATTTACTATTTTTCCTCACTGGGAGGATACTCAAAGGCAGATTTTTGGATTGAAGTAGAAACATGCTCCGCAAATGTTGTCAGTAAACTTGTTAACACATTCAATTACCAAACTCTGCATTTATTTATTGCATGTAATTGGACAAGTTGCTGAAAAGGTGGAACAATGTGATGATTTTTCCTTGTTGATGTAGCTGACGTGATATGAAAAAATGAATTATGTTGTCATTAGATGAGATTTAAACAAAAATAACTTGTTGCAGTCTGCGTACTGCAAGTGCTAAACACTTTGACTGATTATCACTGGAAAATGCACTTTGGTCCATTTGCAATGCTCTTGGACTCGGAGTACGTATGTACTAATTTGTCATGTACTTTGGCGCTTTACGCTACTACGATCAAGGACAAGTGGTTGTTCCATTCATGAATATGCGTTTGGACTTGGATTATAGTAATGAGGTCTTCCGACGCAATTTCCCATTCACAAATTTATAGTCTTGAAGGAAAGCGTAAAACAGGGAAATTGCATCCATGCCATAGGTTATAAATTTGCGTAAATCATTGCATATCCATGAAGGTTTTCCCTGTAGTTATAATAATAGTAATAACAAGGCCGCTCTTCCAAACAAATAAGTTTTGGATTTTCGATCGCTGGATCAAAAAATAAAAATAATCGACGATATTACGTTGCACCTACGTACTAAGTACATGGAAATCAAGAGTCATTACTTCACCAGTCAATTATTTTTTATCTTACTTCCACAGTGCATCGGACATGTAATCATATCATCATCCTCATCATTCCAATTTAAGTTTACGCAGATTTCCTTGCTCCACTCAAACATGTGTAGGTCATCGTCATTGACAATGCGGTTTTGAGTTGAGGTATTAGCATTAGCAGCATTGTGGTAAGAAGGAATTTCATGAGCCAGACACAATTTGCCTTGCAATTTCTCAAAAGTGCATCATTACTACACTTGCTTAGAAATTATTGCAAGGAGTATTTTTTTGTATCGTATGAGAGTATGTAGGTATCATATAAATCATGAAACTCCATACGTATATGATTGATTCGCATATGAAGTATGTACTTGATCTGTAATCGTGATGCCTACTGCTTTTGAAAATGATAGTGATTGTGATTATGATTACGGTTCTGGGTCGTCCGATCGTTTCGTCTTTTCCGTCGTCATAAGCAAAAAAACTACTCTTTTTGTATGCGTCTATGTGAATCCCCTCACGAATGCAAGTAATTTACTATGTGTATTTACACAATGACGCTATAGGGCAAAGGGTGTGTAATAAACCGATGACCAATTATTTCTAGTGAAGTTGGGGGTTTGGTTCCCATCAACCAATCAGAAAAGAGTTGGTGGAGGCAGTGTCGAACTCGCGAAAAAAATCTGATGCAACATTTGTGTTTTGAATGGCAAGAGGAAAAAAGTTGACGTTGCTCTTCACACATATACATACATAGTTGAGTATATCAATAATAAATGAGCAACAAACACGAGTTCCTTCAAAAATCGAGGTACATCGTACTTTGCTTACAAGTCAAATTCCATCATCACAATGTCTACCGATATTCAGTTCATGATGATGAGCATATTTTTAAATGATGCTGATGGCCTGATAAAAGCAACTTGCTCGTATCCGATTCTTGGTCACTCCTAAAATATTTGCGGTTAAATACTGTGAGTCGAGTTTTATTTCATTGTTTAAATTTCTTTGGAGCCACGAGATATTTCACTGACTGATTACTTAAGTACAGTGGTGATTTGATAGGGAAACCTCCAACAAAGTACAACATAAACATAAAAAGAAGTCGAGTTCGAGTTGTTAATTGCAAGACTGTTGTGCTGGTCGCCCATCTCTGGATATACTTCAAAGATTTTTTTTTTTTTGCCAAAGAATACATTTTTCTGCCACAAGAAGTTGCGTCATTCATCTCTACTGAATGAATCTCATTCACAATTTTTTTTCTGAGTGGGAACAACTAATTCATAGTGGCTTTTTCACCGCGACAGCTCTATAGCTTTTTCATTTTTCGTCTCAGATTTCTAAATGTTTAACATCTCTTTTTACATTTTACTGATCTATTTGGAATATCAAAGAGAAGAAGTGTAATAGAAATAAAAGGAATTGAACAAAATATGTGCGCCCCTCTCTCCCTCTAACTTTTAACTTACGTTGAACAGAAAGTCTCCTTTTTTGTGTGCCAAGAAAAGAGAAAAGCTTAACATTTGTCAAAATCCTGTGGAAAAGAAGCTATTGAAAATCGTAGCATATTTCTCCATTCCCCTTCAAGTTCTCGTATCAGTACCAGGCCAGATAGCTGAAGAGTAGGTTCTGCGTTCTTTCTCTTTCTCAATTTCAAAGATCAATATCAAATTTCTACAATAAAAAATTTAAACTTTTTACCTGCTTACGTCATATTGTGATCTTGTTGACCTGGAAAACTAATTATATTGTGGAGGAACATTTAATTTTTTTGCTCGAATTCAAAGTACCTTATTTCTTACTTGGAACCTGGAAAGTGTCTTGGTTTACCCCATAAACTTGAGTACCTCTTTACATATAAAAGCTTAAGTGATTAAATTGGAGCAAGCAGTAGCCATGACGAAACTTCGTAGATAACATATAAAATGGACATCTTCAAATCTTCAGGTAAAAAAAATACTCAGTATTTTTAAAAAATGAAGTCGTTATAATTTTTACTATAAATTTGACTAGTCCAAGTGCTGATCGCTGCATTCAACTTAGATAATAAGTAATAACGAAATCTTACCGTCAGCCTATAAATCATTTATTGATGTCCTAAATATTTCCACTGCTATAACGTTTTGATGCTGAGAGGTGAAAATTAGGCATCTTTTTCTTCTGCATTCCAATTTGGTCTGGCAGTATTATGAATGATTTATAATATGGTGGCGCTCTATTCCGATAATAATTAAGTAGTCTGACGTGGTGGTTACTCTGTCTCAATACAATGCACCCCTTTAATTAAATGTTTGTTTCCAACGGCTAGCCCGATGTTGGCATCGTCTCTAGATTCAATTTGGGTTTATCTGATCATCTCTGTAATCAAGCTAATATTCTTCCCTTTTTAATACATCCACACTTGAGTACATTGGTTTTGTTTAGGATCTGTAATTAGCGATATCAAGCAAAATTTCATGCATACATTCATGGTGGCCTCAAACCCTGCAATTTTAGTTTGCTACTTTGGTTATCCCTTCCAAATCTGTGTAGAGTCAGAGTTCTGCTATTTATGCATTGCTTCTGATCGTAACATGAGAAAGCTTTTATCAAATCAAAGATGCCATTTGTATTTGTTCAAACTAATGTAGTCTCATTCGAGTAAAGCTATCTGCTCATAAGTCACACGACTACTGTTTCTTTGCAAAGCGCCACCTACATCCTTTTTTTCACTTGGAGTACTCCACTCAGTCCCTTAGATTAGATCGTTGTTGTGAGCCAGTGAAGTAGATTTCATTGAAAAGTGTTTTTTTAAATCCGGTTTAAACGTGTTCGGTTGTTATTTGCAAAATATTTTCCAATGACGTTGAGAAGTTCAACATTTCCAATTTCTGCATTGCTAATAACCAAAACCACAAAATGGCATTTCCCCTTAAATAATAACGTAACTGCATTTCGTTCAAGTTTTCCTTTTATCCTCGCTGACTGTGTGCAATATGGAGTACTACTAATAGTAATATCATGTTCGTAAATGGAACGTAGATTGTAGATCACATGAATTACCTACAAGTATGTACGTCACCATGAACATTTCAATTGCTGATGTTACGTCTATATAGATATTTATGTATTTCCTGACTATTTCGCAGTCCGATCCGAACGAAGATGTAGTGCTTTTAAAAAGGAATGGATTTGTTGAGACGTGAAAAAGTGGCTTTGGTGAAAGGAGTAAAATCATACTTTTTCTCATCTTCAGTTTCATGGTCTCTTTTTTTGCGAAATCTGCAGGCGAAATTACGCTCTGGTCCAACTTTTTTTTATCCTCCCTTTCACATCAATGGAATCTTTTCACCCGTGGTGCTATAGGCAAAGAATTTTTTCATCACATCTCGTGCATGGTGAGAAAGATTAAAAGAATGAGCGTTTCTCCATCGAAATTCCCTTTCTTTTCGGTTATTTTTGACTGGGGAAATGAGCAGAATTAATTTTTGTTTCCCAGAATTTCCCTTAATAACGGGGCGTCAAAAGGTACGCCTTTTCGTCATGAAAGTACTATTGTTTTTATCGTTCCGAAAGAAAAGTAATGAGTTGAGCAAACATAAAAAGACTGGTACTCTGATGAGGTCAACTTTTCGAGTTGCTCCATTATTGCAAAAGAAATTCATTATTCCTATAGCGTTAACCATGACGCAAGGGAATGTGCTTGAATTTGCGAATGTTCAAAAGGTCAAATAAATGACTCGCTCAAACAATTCTCGTCTTTTTATCAGTTTAAAAAAATCTTTTGAGCTGAAAAAGAATAGGATTTTTGTGCTCATTGCTCAATGAATATCCTGCTATCTGTAATGGGACGTTTACAGTCTAGTCTGCAAAAATGCTTAGTTTGCAAAAACTTGGGGGTTACAGAATGCAGAATTATTAACGACAATAGCATTGAGAAATTAAATCAGTACATAATCTTCAGATTTGAAAGTATGTACTACCTAAACTGTATTGATATACGTATAAAAGAGAGAAAAGGCATTCTTGCATTTGCCTTCAAACAGATTTCCTGTATGGTTAGGTACGAAAGTAGGTAGGTAACTTTTCATCCTTACGTTTTGACTGATTAATTATGGGTTCTCATGGAATCCCTTGACATAGGCAACTTTTTAATTACTGGCTCAAATCCAATCATGCAACGCCACGCAATGCATGCTACACTTTGTAAACGTTTTAGGGTTCTCGATCTAACATTTTTTTGCAAACAAAAATTTGGCTATTTTCATTTTAAATTATGGAAATATTAATGTTTTCGGCTTAATTTCCAATATACAAACTGTAATAATTTTGAAAATCTTTTTGTTATTGAATTTAATAATTCTAAAGGGAAAAATCACATTTTTCTTTTATTGCAGTCTCAGTGATGATGACATCGCATGCAGGAATCGTCTGTTCTAGCGGCTAAAACTTAGGAAAACACCAAACTTCCTTTCTTGTATAGTCCGCTACCCTACGGTATTCTGTGATCTCAGATTAATGTTAGGTTAAAAAAATATAAACGTTTTTATCACTTGAAGATTAAGTCGATGATTATTTCTATAGTATTCTATCTTTGAATTTTCAACTTTTCCTTTTTACTTCCTACTACACACGAGATATAACTTATACGTTGTACGAAAGAGATTTAATAAGACTCTTGAATAGTTTATTTTATTTGTCTTGATTGACTTTTGCATTGCAATTGTAATCTGCAAAGTTGCAGCCTGATTTTATTATTAAGACACGCAAAGAATACTTTTTACAACACGGATCGTTCGTTGTTGAATGTACTGAATAGATTTTTGTTAAGAAATTCAAAACATTTCGACTAGTTCATTTTAAAGTTTAATGACAAAGGGTATTACTGCTTCCACGAAATATATCAAAATGGAGAAGATGTTAAGCGTGTTTCTACTAACAACAGTCTTTATATTCCAAACGGTTTTGGCTGACTACCCCCCACCATGTGAAAGGTAATTGAGTACTACTTCGGTTTTCTATTTTTCTTTTTTGATAATGCCAACGGAATGTTGTAGCTGTTTTTTCTTGCATGAGCCACTAAATTGCATGTTTCTAAAATATAGAGCTTAATTTTCTGGAAAATTTGAATGTGAATACTGATGTATACAACAATCGAAATCTGCATTGTTCTGAAATTTCTTTTGCTCATAAACCCTTCTTCAGAATTAGCTAGTAATTTTTTTTATATTTAAGTTCAGATAAACCACATTTTTCAAAAGAAAATTCATTCCTTTTCTAAAATGTCTTATCATATCAAATTCTCACTTTGCCCCGCTTATACTGTCATTTTCGGAGTTATGAATAAGCTTTGTTTTAAACCATGATATTCTTTATTCTCCCAAAAATAGTAGCTCAAGTGTTAAAAAATTTCGACATGTTCATGGAAAAGCATAATAAGGAACCAAGCAAAAAGGACATTGCTGCATTTGTTGACACAAATTTTGAACCGGAAGGATCAGAGTTTGAAGCTTGGGATCCAGCCGATTGGCATGCAAATCCAATTTTTTTGCATAACATCACTGATTTGGAGTTGAAAGCCTGGGCAACAGAATTACACTCGTTCTGGAAAGAACTTGGACGTAAAATCAAAGATGACGTCAGAATTCGACCAGACATGTACTCAATGATTTATACGGATCATCCTGTAATTGTTCCGGGAGGCAGGTTCAGGGAAATATTTTACTGGGACTCCTTCTGGATCATGCGAGGTCTCTTGCTCTCCGAAATGCATGAGACTGTCAAAGGAATGCTGCTTAATTTCTTACAAATGGTTACCCAGCTTGGGTATATTCCAAACGGTGGCCGAATTTATTTCAGAAGATCTCAACCCCCTCTTCTTATTCCCATGTTTAAGTTGTACATGGATTCAACTAACGACATGAACCTTCTCCGCCAGAGTATTACTGTGCTTGAACAGGAATTCATGTTCTGGATTAAGAACAGAACAGTCACTCTTGATCTCAATGGAAAGTCGTACCAAGCTGTACGATACAACGTCGAGTTAGATGGACCGAGACCAGAATCTTATCGGTTTGTAAAAAATTAATTACAAAATCAATTATTTCTTTCTCCTTTCAATCTAAATCTAAATAACGATAGAGCAGTAAAAATGCGACGCGAAGCATAATTGCTTCACTCATGATTCTATAGTTTTTTTATAACTCAAACGTGCATCCTTCAATTGTGTTCACAGGGAAGATTACGAACTGGCGGAAGATCTCAAAACGAACGAAGAGAAAACCGAGCTCTATTTTAATTTAAAGGCGGCTGCTGAATCCGGATGGGACTTTTCTTCCCGGTGGTACATCACTCCGAAGGGTCCCACAGGAGGTAAACAAGATTTTCGTTTTTGCAAAATTCATTTCCGCAGATACGTATTCTGCGTCATTCTTACCTTTCAATGTCACATCAATGTGATATTCATTGTTTTCAATTCTTCCCCAGGGGGTTTGATTGACACGAAAACACGTCACGTCGTTCCAGTGGAACTCAACGCTTTCATGTATCTTAATGCAAAATACATGTCAGAGTTCTACACTCAAGTAAGTAGAATTTTGTGTAGAAAAGTAATGGAATTGGAATCACAAATACCACTCAAATATACATGAAACTTAAAATCCCTTTAATTTCTTTATAGTTGGGTAATCGGCCAAAGGCAGCTTACTACGAGAATGTTGCAAATCAGTTTAAAACCTTGCTTGATGAGGTTCTATGGGATGAGACGGAGGGATCCTGGTTTGACTATGATCTACTGAATAAACGTCTTCGAAAGACATACTATGCTTCCAACTTGGTACCTTTATGGGCGGGAGCTTATTCCTCTGATGATGTTGTCGCAAAGGTCGTATCACATTTGAAGAAAGTTGGTGCTCTTAAGGAACCCGGAGGTGTTCCTACTAGTCCAATCCAGTCAGGCGAGCAGTGGGATTATCCAAACGGTTGGGCGCCCTTGCAATACTTTTTGGTGGACGCACTGGACAAGTCCGACAATGAAGAAGCGAAACTGTTGGCGTTTGATTTAGCACAAAGGTGGATAAGGACCAACTACAAGGCCTTTGTCAGGTCACATCACATGTTTGAGAAGGTATACAAAGACCTAATAGTCAAAATAGTTCTGTGATTTATTTAAAATTTGACATGAAACTAATCTTCATTTAATTTTTTTTAGTATGATGTCTCCGTGGAAGGGGAAGCAGGTGGAGGAGGAGAGTACGAAGTAGTTGTTGGCTTCGGGTGGACAAATGGCGTTGTCATGGACTTTTTGTACCGTTACGGAGACCGACTGCAGGCTTCGGTGAAATCTCCAAACGCAGCAAATAATGTACCTCATCCAGTCATAGCTCCCGCCACTATAGCCATAGGAGGGCTCCTTGCTTTTGCTAGTCTCATTGGGTAAGACTTAATCCATTAGGGTAAATCAAATCAGTAATCATCATCTTCATCATAACGCGTTTCACAGTGCACATGACTCTGCAGCAATAAAAAAAATTATATCACATGGTATTACATGTCTCTCTCTATCTCTCTATACGAACCGATGTATACAATTCAATCTCTCAAAAAAAACGTAGTGATGTTTTAACTAGTAAAAAGCAGTATATATATTTGATCCAATTTAATTTATGCATAGTTAATTCACTGCAAAAAAAGTCTGTACAAGCAAGTCTCTCTATACAATTTATTGAGTAGCTACAAGCTACTTTTATTTATTTTTAAGATGGAAAAGTCAAAATAAGTTGTGATAAATACTCACTAGTGATTTATTTTCAAAGCAAGGCAATGTATCAATTCTACAATCACTCCTCCAGCAATCACTGATGACTATCACGCAGATGCATAAATAAAAACCTATACTAATATTATTACACGTGTTCCGTACGACGGCTTCTTGCTTCATTCATGAAAGGCACTGGTTGGTGGTGGAGTAGTTCAAACTTTCGCTGAGTCGGGTTTATGGCGCAGCGGGGTGGAGGCCTTTGGTTTGGTTTGGTGGTGGTGGTGGCGGAATAATTGCGGGATTACAAAAGCGCGTATCCTTCTTCCCAGGATTGTCATTGATTCATTTCACGAATTCTTTTACAGATGAAAGGTTTCACTGCTTGTGTTTGAATGAGCGTTGGCTTCATTACTGTATTTCATTCTGAATATTATGTAGTTCATACGTAACTAGTGTTAAACTATTCTTTAGTTGATTTCATGCAAACCCTTTCACTTAATTTTATTTTTAAAAAATCATCAAAAGAAGCAGCCCTAAAATGATGCTTAGATTTAGTTTTACAAACCTGAAACCACACCATTTCATAATCACTGGTTGGGGCGGGATGGGGGAAATACTGTGGGTCCTTATGGAAATCCGGTTCCGGTAAAAGTATGAGGAAATCATTAGAGTAGTTTATCGCTTTAGTTTCTGCCAATGCATTTCCTTTCTTCTTTTACTCTTCTAAATGTGTTATCGCTTTCAAATTACTCTATGTCGTAGTGATGGTGATGAGATGTTGCGTGATTCGTATTGTCTGAAACTAATATTTCTGTAAGCTTTGT
>JAHZMX010006403.1:0-11006 GCA_027743895.1 Seira musarum | reverse complement strand
AAACCGTTGACGAATGGATATCCAAATTCCAGAAAATAAATCCTGATTTCTGGGTTGACTATGCCGCCCTGAATTCTCCTGATCAGACAGTGGTTGCTGGAGACTCTGGAATGATTGAACAGTTTGAAGAATTCTGCAGGCAAAAGTCTTTGAAAACAATCATTTTAGCTGCGACTCACGCATTCCATTCGCGTCATATGGAGCCAATGCTGGGGACATACAAGAGTATGGCTTCCACAGTGAGGAAACCGGAAAAGAAGGAAAATCTCCCAAAATACATTTCTGGAATGGAGGGAAAACTCGTGGAAGTGGATGATATTGACGCAGACTATTGGGTTAGGCACACGAGGGAGAAAGTGAGCTTTATGGATGCCTGCAAAGCGGTTCAAGAAGAGGGATGCACACTATTCCTAGAAGTGGGACCTCATCCTGTCCTATCAGCATTGACCATGATGAACATGGAAGGTGCCAGTCATCAGATTACATGTTTTCCCTCCATTCGAAAGAAAGAGGATGAGTGGGTCACAATCCTGGAAACGCTTTCCAAACTTTATTTGTCCGATTGGAAAGGAGAAATTGATTGGAAGGGATTTGATAGATTTTACTCCAGAAAAAAGGTTCAGTTACCCTTCTACCCATTCAACCGAAAACTAACGTGGGCGACATTTGTAAGAGAAGTCTCCAGAATCCACCCCCTCCTTGGAAGTTTGGTTCCATGTGCATTAGGCGGTACAATTTATGAATCTTCATTGACCCCAAAGAATCCTGATTTTGTTCAGGACCACGTAATAGGGAACACTGTTGTGTTTCCCGGCGCTGGATTCCTGGAAATGTGCTTAGCAGGAGGCCTGTCTACAGTTCAAGGTTCCAAGGATGAATTGGGAAAACCAAGACGACCTGTTTTCCTAAAGTCATTGAAAATAAAATCACCATTAGCCCTTCGTGAATCGCAGATCTGCAAATTGCAAACCGTGGTCACATTAGACGAAACTAAAGATGGCGATGATACTTCAGAGTCAGGTTACTTCGTTCGGGTCCATCATCATCAGGAACAAGAAAATGAAGATCAATGGGTTCTTCACGCATCCGCAAAATTCCCACCTCTCGGGAAACAGATTTTAGAACCGATTGACAATATTCATATCAATCACATTCGATCTAAATGGGAAAGCGGGGATAACTCAGAATTCTACGAAAAACTCCCCGAAATCGGATTAAGGTTTGGGCCCAAATTCCGAAGTCTTGAACGCAGCTGGAGAAGTGAAAAAGGACTGCTCACATCTATCAAAGTTCCGGAAAATAACTGCGACTACCTCATCCATCCCATTGTGGCGGATGCAATGTTCCAAACGGTGATGCTATGGACAAGCAAAGACAAATCAATGGAGAAGCTCCAGGTTCCCGTGCAAATAGGAGAATTCATTTGGCTGAAAAAAGCCTCAGAGTCATCAAAAACGCTTTATGCATACGCCTCTACCTCCAAGTCAATTTCCAACAATGGTGTTTACTATTACTGCAAATTACTGGATGAAGATGGTACTCCTTTGGCCTACATGAGAGATGTGGATTTCATGGAAGCCTCAGCTAAACTCATCGAGAGAACTATCACCCAACAATCTACAACAATGCCAATGTTGTGGGAAGAAGTTTGGAAAGAAAGTTATGGTCCAATGCAATGTTATCTAAAACATGAGGTGCTTCCAACGGAGCAACGCTACAGTGATGAAGACCTCAAGTATTTTGAGGAGAAGAATAGGCTATCCGAAGACGAATTGAAACATTACCGGAATCTGTGTAGCATAAGTCGACTATCAGTTTTGAAGGCTTTATACACTCTTGGCTGGGAACCAGAATTGGGGAAGACTTTTACAGCCGACTTTTTGATAACCACTTTGAAGGTCATAGAAAACTTCCGACAGTATATCCGTTTCTTCATGCGGATATTGTCATTGGAAAAATTTGGCTTATTGGAAACACTGGACGAAGAAGAAAATACATTTAAATTTGTGAGGAGTCCTCCATCAATGGAAGAAATTGAGAACGGACTGAAGCACCTGATAAGTCCATGTGGGGCCTTAAGAGAAGATTATAGATTAGTTAAGGAGGTTGAAAATCAGCTCGTAAAAATTTTAAGTGGGGAGGTAGATCCCCTAATGATCCTCTTTCCGGATAAGGACAATGTGAATAATCAGTTAAAACCAAGTGCTGAAAAGTTCTATGACTGTTTGGCGTCCAAAACAATGGATCCTCGATATTTTAGGAAGGCGGATATGCATATGCTTAATGCAACTGCGACTACAGTAACTCAAAATACGAGACCTGTTTATCGCTGCTTGGAAATTGGAGCGGGTACTGGAACATTTACGCAAATGTTCCTGGACCACCTCTCTCGTAATAAGGAAGACTGGGAGAAGATTGACATCGAATTTTATTTTACGGACGTATCTGCAGCGTTTTTTAATTCAGCGGAAAAGTTGTTGAAGGAGCACGTGCAAAATATTAATATTGTTTTCAAGAAATTTGATATGGAGGGGGATTCTCTAGAACAAGGATTTTGTCCAGAATATTTCGACATGATTATGGCCTTTGAAGTCCTTCACATTGCAAAAGATTTGAAGAAAACCATGAGGAATGTGAGATCACTTTTGAAGTCTGGAGGACTGTTACTCTTCACCGAGACTATTTACCCGTGTGAAAGAAATACTTTTATTTTCGGTCTTCTCGATGGATTTTGGCGATTTGAGGACAGGGAATTGCGGAAGAATCATGTGAACCTCTGCTCAGATTTGTGGGGACAAGTTTTGCTTGACTCAGGCTTCAACGGATTCACGGTTGTGCCAACGTACAATAACTGTAGCGGACTGATGACCTCGTACGCCGCACCTCTTCAAATTGATTTCATGAAGGAATTTTATCCTGTCAAGCATTCCTGGATCATTTTTGGCGAACATGATGAGTGGACGACGACTCTTTCCCAGAAATTCCGGAACGTGAACAGGAAGTGTATCATTGTTCCAAAACCAAATAAAGATAAACTTGAGGAAGGTGCAATTCAAGAATATTGCAAGGAGGCTATTACTTCATCCTTGGAGGGATTGGATGGAGGAGTTCTCGAAGGGGTGGTGTATCTATGGTCACTTTGCCCCAACACAAGAGATCAATCCAAAATCTCACTTCCGTTTTTAACGTTGATGAAACTCATTGCTGAAATGAAGGTTCCGCCGAGGGTGTTTCCGGTCTTAAGGGGTTTGCACGCAATAGACGTTGTGGACGATCCTTCTCCAGGATCTTTGGTGGGTTTCTGCAGGTGCCTACACAATGAGAACCTGAATTTAAGCGTGAACTGTTTAGACCTTGACCCCACGAAAGATTTGGTGGATCAGTCAGAAGAACTTTTCATGAATTTTTGGGTGGACCATCCAATAAGTACCGTCTTCAGAGGAGGACTTCGACTGCGACCAAAGCTGATAAACGAGAAGATTTCTAATGATGAACCTTTATCTCTACCAAGCGGATGTGATCGGTTCCAATTAGTTTCGCCAAAAACTAGATTAATTTCCGATCTGGAATTTGCTTACCTCCAACCATACACGCTTGAGGAGAATGAAGTGGAAATCCAAGTGAAGTCCATGGCACTAAACTTTTTAGACGTGTTTGCTGTACTCAAGCCTTCCGCAGCGTTTGAAAAATTTAACGCAATCATTGCGGACAGTGCTGGTGTCGTCGTAAGGACTGGGAAAAATGTGAAGAAATTTAAATTGGGCGATAGGGTGATGGGATTGACTGCTTCAAACAAATATAGTCTTCCGAGTCATATCAAGTGCCCAGAGACCCAATTCATTCCACTTCCGGAAACCATGACATTCGCGGAGGGCGCCACTCTTCCCTTAGTTTTCTGCACGGCCCTATATTGTCTCAATAAGTTTGCGAAAGTGAAGAAGGGAGAAACGGTTTTAATTCACACGGCCTCTGGGGGTGTCGGCCTCGCGGCAATACAGTTGTGCAAACAGGTCGGCGCTAATGTCATAGCGACGGCGGGTTCCACAAGGAAAAGGGCGTACCTAAAAAATTTAGGAATTCGACATGTTTTCAACTCAAGGAATTTGAATTTCAAAGAAAAAATTTTCGAGGTAACTGGAGGTCAAGGAGTCCACATTGTTTTGAACTCGTTGACTGGACCAGGATTCAAAGAAGCTTCGCTGGATGTCCTCTGCAAAAATGGGAGATTCATGGAAATGAGTAAACTGAATGTGTGGACCACTGAGGAAGTGAAGGTCATTCGACCAGATGTGTACTACGAGAGGGTTGACCTATCCCAACTGGAATTGGATGAATATGCCCGTCTCAACGGAACACTTCAAAAGTTCATGGAGTCTGGGTCAATAAAACCAATCGCTAACGAGAGATTCGATGCCCTGAATATTCGAGGAGCACTTAATTACCTCCAAAAGGCGAAACACATTGGGAAAATCGTGTGCATCATGCCGGAAGTAAAACCGGTGAAATCCAACCTCGTCGCGACAACTCCCCTCTTCAATGAACGAAGCACCTATATGGTTACCGGTGGTCTTGGTGGTATTGGATTCGAGGTCGTTAAGTGGATGCTAAGGAATGGTGCCAAACATCTTGCAATCCTCAGTAGGAGCTCACCTTCCAAGAAAATTTCTGGACAAATTAAGGATTTCAATCGAGCTGGAAATCACGTCCAGACTTTTTCTGTGGATGTTGGGGACTATGAAAAACTGAAATCCGTTTTTGAGAACCTGTCGAAATATAATTTCCCTCAGTTGAGGGGGATCATGCACGCCGCAGGTGCGTTGAAAGATGGAGCACTGGAGAATCAATCTTGGGATTCATTTCGTCACACTTACAACGCAAAAATAGACGGATCATGGAATTTGCATGAACTTACTAAAAATATGTTGCTGGAGCATTTTGTCTTCTTTTCATCAATATCAGCCATTCTTGGAACTCCAGGTCAAGGGAATCACAGCGCGAGTAATTCATTTGAAGACTCCCTAGCGGCTTACCGAAGATCAATTGGACTACCAGCGATTTGCATTAATTGGGCAAACTGGGGCGAGGTTGGCGTCGCAACAGAAATGGATTTCCCAGGTCTCCGACCAATTTCAACTTCTGAAGGTTTCATGGTCCTCGAACAATGCCTCAGGTCACCAACTAAAACAAATCGAATTGCTGCGATGAACGTAGAATCCTTTGCTCTTATGTCGAAACAGTTTCCGGTTTTGAAACATTACGTCAACGACACCCGCCTTTTGGTCGATTCCAATAAGAACAAAAAGTCAGTGATGTTAAATCGTGACGAGTTTTGGAATGAATTTGATTCCGTTACAGATCGAAAGGGGAAAATTGTTTGCTTCAAAAAATTTATTAAAACAGTTGTTCGAAATATCCTAAAATTGGATGGGAATGAGCCAATTGGCGATCTGACGGATTTACAATCATTAGGAATTGACAGCTTGATGATGTTGGAAATGAAGAATGGCATGCAAAATATTTTGGGTTCAAGGATCACCCTCACTTCAACCATGTTGAAGGACTTTGACACCCCTGAAGCTTTGGCTAATAAGCTTGTGGACTTTCTCCAAGAAAAGAATGACGATGAGGAGAACCTTCCAAACAGACAGGAACTACTTCAATTGATTCGGGATGATTCAAATCTTCTTCCAAAAAGTTTTTCACTTGAGAACACATTGAAACCTGTGGAAATCTCTGAAGTTGAGACAGTTCTCCTGACCGGAGCCACTGGAAATCTCGGTCCTTACCTCTTGAGTGAGCTGACAAGGAGATCCCAATTGAAGAAAGTCTACTGCCTCATCCGACCTTTTGGGAAAATGTCATCCGCAGAGAGATTAATGTCCAGACTTCAGGAATTCAAAATCACTGATTCTGTTACTGTTGACACGAGTAAAGTGGAGGTTGTTGATGGCGATCTTACTGAATCCAAATTTGGTTTAGATGATGAATTGTACGAAAATTTGTGCGAATCCGTGGATGCCATTGTTCACAATGCGGCCATGATTGATCACACTTCTCATTACTGGAAGGCAGCCGAATACTGTAGGAGTCATCCCCGAACGGTGAACGTGATCGGGACGTTGAGAGTCCTTGAATTTGCGGCTGAGAAGAGGATCAAGCACTTCTTTTACTCATCAACTTTATTCACTTACACCGGGACTGGAAAATCTGGACAATCGGAAGGATGGCAAGATGTCTCTGCCTTCGACTCTTTGAAATCTTCCAGGAATAACGCGTATGTCCTTTCCAAGCACGTTTCCGAGCAACTTATCTATTCCGCTGTGGAGAAAGGTGTGCCTTGCAAAGTCTTTAGATTTCCTATTATTACCGGGAATAGTAAGACCGGAAGAGTGGATTATCACCACAATCATATTCTTCTGAGGTGGATATCATGCATGAAAATTGGTATTATTCATGATGTTCCCTTTCCTGTCGTAATTTTCCCTGTTGATCATTGTGCAAAAATGAGTTTGGACATTTTCTTTAACCCTCAAGCCCCAAATGATGTGTATAACATGGTCACTAAGGAAATCCGTGTAGTAGAACAAGTTTTAATGGAGGTGGCGGAAGCAGTCGGAGTTGAGATGAAAATTGTGAACTATGAAGAATTCATTGAATCTTTGAAAGCAGATAAGGATTCTCCGCTTGCGCCTTTCATGCAGTTGTACTTAGATAGGGAGAGCGAATTAATTACTTTTGAAAATCCATCGGTTCGGGCGTTAAGAAAATATATGGAGGATGGCAAGAATTTGATTGATGTATCCAAGCTAGAGAAATATGCTCCAGGAAATGAGGATATTTTGGAGGAGACAACGCGTCATTGGCTCATTGGAGACTTTAATTATTTAAAGAAGGAAGGGATAATTGAAAAGTTTGGAATTAAGAATTCGCAATAATTTTGCTTTGAAGTTGTTTCAATTCAGCCTTAGTCTTCCTCGCAATGTCTAGACTTTTGAACAAGTGTTACTAATTTTTTATGATTAATTATTATTATGTCGATTTTAAAATAAAGCATAATATGCCCACAGAATTTGTAGAGTTAAGGCTGGGACCCAACCGTATTGATTTTAAATAAAAACTGAATTCCTTTCAAAAAATGTTTAATTGTGGCTGTGCTGAAATAAGAGTCAATTTGTCTATATCGAATTTCTTTCAAAATTTTGTTGGTTTATTGTTTTTATTTTGAATTAATACAATTAATTTTTTCAAATATCTAATTTTACGTGTGCAATAATAAAGAAATAAAACAAAACTCTATTATTTATTATATCCTTCTCCTGAGCGATCATTATTTATTTTGAAATCGATACCTCAATGCATTCCCCAGAAAGGCACCGGCATGAAGCGGCTGGGGATGAAAATTAGGACCAAGCAAGTATTTTCTGTAAGACAATCACACCAAATCAGACAAAGCAGCCCATCAGACAGAAACCTCGTTTTTTTCCCACGGTCTCGTTTTCTGCGTTGCTTTGCTTGGCTTGACTTGAACAGAAAAGAGCAGAGCGTGGGAACTTTTTGGCGAAAGAGCAAGTGTATTTCTCTCACTCACTCAACTGCTTAGCTGCATGCTGCATTAGTGAAACTGAATGACTCTTTACGAATAACACGGGGCAAGTTGAGAATGCGAGAAATGATCAGCACTACTCGAGCTCAACTTATGCATACTTACTTTTCTTTGTCAAATCTTGATGACCCATCATTGTACGATCGCACCGGTGAAAATTGATTTTCACAAATTGATTCAACCGGATTTCAACAAACAATAATGACTCTAACATTTCAAGACGCTTTAAATTTTAAATTCACGCAAACAAACTTTCGAATCGACTGAGAGAACGAGAATCGGTAGCGGATGTGCAAGAGTCTCAAGTCCAATCTATATGTCAGGAAGTTTAAGCTATGAAACGAAACATTACAATGAAGATAGATTGCCGAACTTCACGATCTCGCGTTGGAACGGCGGCATCGAATTAGTGAATTGATGACGAATGAGGAGGAAGTCCTCCACCCGTAGTAATGAAGAACTGGACTGTGGATCTCGATCTCGACGAAGGAGTAACTATCCCGCCTGGAAAGAATTTGTCCGTGCAACAAGACAGTGAAAACAAAGACAGCAAAGACAATTCTATAAAGATATGGGGATGCCATAGGTAAAAGCTGGGCACAGGAATTCCAACATGGGGTTGGGAGAACGACTTCTCTGGCGACAATTTGATGTACCAGTGAGAAAGGTTTCAAACTGTAAAAGAGGAAACTTCTCCACTCCGGCAATTAAGAGGGTGCTATTTCTTTTTAAAAATTAGAGAAGGGCTTATATTTACTTGCCGTTTGGTAATGTTGCCAATAGGCAACAGTTAGCGTCCATTAAAACGAGACATTTCGTCGGGTTCCAAGGCAACGGCATCCAAACTCGCTAGTTAACATGTAGGTGAGGATTCGAACGCATCCTGTCCTGTCCTGGAGAAAATCAAACCTATAAGTACGGAAACAGTTACAAACACGGATATGTTCTTGTCGGAAGTCACCCACAACTTGACTTCTACGGAGGCAATTTTTAATTACGATCTACATATAAACGAAACGAATGAATTAATTTATCAATTTTTTTTGACAATATCTTTCACACTACACATACCTATGCGTTGTTCAGTTTTTAAAATGAAAGATGTGTGGAGTCGGGTAGCTCTCATTGTGGGTAATTATTGTGGCAAATGTAAAATTTAATTAATGAAATAATTTTATTGTTGATTGCAGAAAATATTAATAATAATAATGTGTTCGATTACAAGTTCTTGACATTCTGTTGAGACGTGTGCTGAACTAGGCATCATTTTAACCATTAATACACCTAAGTCTAAAACTAACAATTATCTTCATATTTGCTTATTTAAAAGCTTTATATATATAATTCGCTACTATAATTTAAATATGATTATTACCGAGTAGATTTTCCCTAAATATTTTAAGCTTATCACTCGTGGCCCTTTCACCACCACACCTTGGAATTTCGCAATTTCACTATTGTCAAATACAGGGAAAATGTACATGGCCACAAAATAAAATTAAGTCATAATCGATCTTCATGATCATTATCGATTCTCATGATCAATGATTTGATCGAAAAATGTCGGGCCGATCGAGGTTGACAGATATATCTCATCCCTAACTTCATTACTTCATTGAGATGTGAGCACTGATGTCGAATTCGGAACGAGACCTTCCCTCATTGATTTTGATGAACGGTCAGCGGTCTCTGGTTTAAGTAAGCCGCCCACGTAAACTTAGAAAAATCCCAGCTTGAATCGTCTGTCATGCCTTCCAGTTCAGCACGACTTGCATTTAATAATTTAGTATGTATCCCAATCTAGATTAAAACGGTTTAAAGATTAAACAAGAGCAAATTATGGCACTAAATATTCAACTAATTAATATAAATAACAAAACACTAGGAAAGGACTTACTCAATCTAAATCTCGAGGAAGATTGGCCAGACATGATGTAATATGTGGAGTGGAATGCTTTCAGGCACAGGCGGCGACTTCTGAAAGCATCCGGTTCCGGGAAGCAGAAATTTTAATCTTGTCACTTGTAAATAATGGCTCATTCACCGCTCGACGAAACCATGCCTTGGAATTCTGCAATTTCACTATTGTCACTCATATAGGTAAAATATACACGGTCACAAAATAAAATTAAGTCATCATTTTCATGATCGATGATTTGATAGAAGAATGGCCGATCGATGTTAAAGGGAATTATCTCATCCCCAAGCTCCATATTAGGCATTGACATGGACTGATGTAGTATCGTCAACATTCGGAAAGCTGCCAGACCTTCTCTCATTGATTTTGTTGAAAGCCCTCTGGTTTAACAGTGTAGAACGTACACGTACAACTCAGAACAATTCCTGCTGGAATCGTCAACAATGCCTTCCAATTCAGCAAGACTTGAATTGAATAAAGTATTTACCCCCATCTAGATTATGAAACAGTTTAAAAAATGAAATGAAAGAGCAAATTATAACACTAAATATTCAACTAGTCAATAACAAAATAATAGGAAAAGACTTACTGACTCGAGATCCCGGTGAAGATTGGCCAGGCATGATGCAATCTCGAACTTGGGCAGCTTCAAGTCTTATGATGTGGAATGCCTTCAGGCGACTTCCAATAAGGCTGCCTTTTGGGAGTCCATCCATTACTAATGGGAGAAGGATAATCAATCATACTGTAGCGATCGTTTTTAAATGGAATGGCGATTGATTTTGCGTCCATCTCTGGGATATATCCGTAGGGAAACCTTTTTGAAATGTACATCTTTTTAACGCGAACGTCGTCCTCACTGAATCTGAAATTATCCTTCGCTGTGAACACAGGGTTAAATGGATAAAGGGGCTTCAAACTAGCAATGCACCTACGCCTAGGCAAGTGTGTTATTTAGCCTCACTACGACAACCAGAAATCAGCAATGCAAATTGCGCTTGCGATAATCGTTAGTTTGAATGCCCAGTATTTCCATTTTAGCTCCAAATGAAACGTGCTGGCCAGAACAAGACTCGTGATATTCCCGAACACACCTGAAGGACAACGTAATTGGAATGAATTAAAGTTTTCAATACGTACGAACATTTTTAGTTAAGTTTTTATTACCCGACTGTATCCGGTACTTGACGCAGTCACTTGTGTTGATTCCAAAGTACTTATTTATGTTGGCTCTTGTGGTCTCCTCCTTGGTACAAAAGTTGCTGGGCTTGATATCCAGTATATATTTTATTAAGGCTAGCCGTTGCGTATTAACGTAATTTGGTAATAACTTCGGACTGGATTTAAATTTTACACACGTCGTTAGCGCATCTGAAAGAGCAGCTTCCGGCGCATCCCCTGATATCACATTCAAAGAAATTGATGAGGTCTACGAAGTTAAATTGAAGCTGCAAGTTGAAAATCGCATGGAACAAAGTTCTCAAC
>JAHZMX010006402.1:0-11435 GCA_027743895.1 Seira musarum | reverse complement strand
ATTAAAACCCGTTTTTACCCATTAAAACCCGTTTTTGCCCGTTAAAACCCACACCCAGTGGGTTTTAATGTTAAAACCCGGGCAAATGGCCATGTCTGATTTCTTCCCATTATTATTATTACGCTTGATGTTCACGCAAGAAGAATCATAGGTCCCTTTTTTATTGTTCATCCTTTCATAATATCATTTTTTCCCATTTTTCCTACAATATTTTAAGTACATTTAGCAATTGCCAGAATCTCCTGTTTATACTTATTGTACTTGGTGCATATACATGCCCCAAGTTAAAAAATTTGCTTAGATCTTGCAAAAGAAGTAGTACTAAAGTCTACTAATTGAAAAGGAAAATTTATGGTAGTGGCGTTCCTTGAGTGGAAGAAAAAAAACTGAATCATAATTATTTTATTGTGGAACATATTCCATTACTTCGCGATACAATATACTTCAACTGGCAATCGGATTATTAACAAATTTTTCATGATTAGCACGAGCGACAACAATTGTCACCTTTATAATAGCAATAGTCATTATCACTAGCACGAGTCGATCACAAAAGCGTTTTAAAATCTCAGTTGGTGTTGGCACCCCATTGCACTTTAATCGTAAGAGAAAAAAAATTGTGTAGCATGTTGCAGTAGTAATAAGTAGTCCTAGTTATACGCTTGTTAATGAATGATGACCAATCACAACAAAAGATTTAAGATAATGCCTATGATTTTCTAGAGAGTAAAAAGTAGTGATGATGAATTCATTCTATAATCCTTTGAATTGAAATTAGGTATTTATTTATTTTTGGAAATTATCAAAGGAATTACTTAAGCGTGAGTTAACAATGATCTATCATTAATAAATATTAACGGATTTTGGGGGAATTGTCCGCAGTGAAAAGTGTGAATCCTAGTCACGAACTCCATTGAGAGAAAATAGGGTAAGTAAAAAAGTAATCAGACAGAATGTCTGAAAACTTCAATGATTCTTATGTAATACCCTGGCTCGATTGAGTTTGAGGCCGGCTCCATAAAGAACGACAAAAATTTGATTAGACAAAATTAATTGTAATTCAACATTTTTACGTACTTAATCATGCATGCAAAAATCATTATACGGATTTATGAAACAGACTGTATTGATTTTCTTTCGACCACAAAATTTCTAATGAGGCGAATGTAGCGTAGCCTCTAGTTAGAACTTCAAAATTACTGTGATTATTAACTGAGATCTAAGAGTTATTTTACTACATATACGGCCCCATTATTTTAGTGTGTACCAAAATTCCACGATCATTTTCACTACGCTTACTTTTAAAAGACATTTTTTTAAAATGTATTTAAAAGAATGATGCCAGAAATTCAAAAAAATACATCTCGTGTAACAAACTTGCCATTCGTCCTGTTGCCTGTTGTGATTGTTAGCTACTTAGTTGCATGCAGAGGAAGAAGTCACAATTACAATTTATAGTCTACTTCCGTTACATTCAAAAAACGAAAATCAATTGAAATTCAATTTTTCTTTTTAAAAAATCGATTTTTTAAAGAAATCATTTCTTTCCTCCACTTTATTTATCCAAACTCTAATATCTAAACATACAACAACGGACGAAATAGAATGATGCAAAAAATTTTAATGTAGCCGCAAGAAAGTAGCAAAAAATATGATTTTTGCATAATCTCATTACTACAATCATTATAGCCAAAGTGAGAAACTGTCCTGCAGGATTTGCAAGAAAAAAAATGGTAGTAACGATATTGTAAACGGCGGCATGCATTCCCAAAAATGGATTTGAATGAGCTGAACTACCGCATATCCACGCATTTTTTTTATCTCTGATTGCGAATAAACAACAACCGATTAGCAATGCTAAAATGAAACGTTTAAGCAGCACTAGTTTAACTCTACGTGAACCACGAGCACTGCACTGCACTCCTGTCTGCATTCACGCATGACATAATAATGTGATTGTAAAAGTATTTGCAAATTGCCTGCCTCAAAGCGTTTACAATCTTCGTAGAAGAAGAGGAACTGAATGGTTTGAAGAAGAGGAAGGAAGAAAAACGGTGAATGCGTAAACAATCAAAGGAAAATGGTATGAGCAGTGCTTGAGATAGAAATGATTTTTTTTTCTGTGACTCTTGATTATGATCTCGTCCTTTGAAATTAGGCAATCAGAAGACATATGTAGCAATGCAAACATGTGCGAAAAAATATAAGATGCTGTGTGAATATATCTTTACAATTTATCGGTCCACCACATTGGCATACCACCATCACATCTTTTGAATTTTAAACGAGAGAACAATACATTCAACAAAAATGTGACGACGACGGACGGTAATGGATGACGAAGTGATTTGTGTTAGTCATTCTCAAACAAAATATATAGAAAAATTGCAGTGCATATGTAATGACTTGATGATTGAATACGACTATATCCTACTGTCCTCATTTAAAAACTGCAGCAAGATCACGGGAAGTCAGATGATTTTTTTGCCAATTTATATAATCGAATTTGGTATGAATGCGAATAAATCTGAGTGAACTCATTTCTCAATATTTTAGATGAACAAATCGAATTAAGTTTTTCAAGCAAAAAAATGATGGATCAAATGAACAGATTCAGTTTATGTCATCCCCACAAAACTGTGTTACCTTTAGTAATCTTTCTTAAAACACTATACAAATTTTAATTATTCGCTTCCAGGGTGTCTAGATGAGAAGTTTTGAATGAATACATGATGAAAATTTTTTTACAACGTGGGGCGAAGGAAACGTTTTAGTTATGACCAAATGTGACTGTTAACATTTTTTGTTTCTAAAATTTTTTCTCAGTTGCCTTGAGGCACATTTATGATGTTATGCAGAACGCATAAAAATCTTCATCAAGTTTAGTTTTTGCAGGTAGTATTCAGAAGATATAAGCGCTTGATATAGGTATCGGTCGCTACTACATATTGTCTACGGTACATGCACAAGCTTGATGCTGTGTGGACGGAAGGGTGAAATGAAAAGTGAAATTCGCAATTATAACTTCAGTCTGAGTTATGAAATACCAAGAGTGAGCCTTAGTCACATTAAGAACGCATCTATTTAAGGAACTTGCGGCGGGTGTGGGCAGTTCAGCATATGAGGGCTTGCAATGGCAAATACGATGTTATGTTTTAAAAAAAGCAAGCGGGCCTTCGCTTCGTCGTCATCCGTGCAAATACTTATACATAACTTTGAATTACTATAGGTTGCTCAAATAATATTGTATTTGTTTTTAAATGGTTAGGAGTAGCAAGTACTATTTTTCATCGCGTTTGGCAAGCGAAGGAAGTAATTTTTTTACTATCGGCGTTCTATACAATCTTTAGTCTCTGTTTAACTCAAAATCCTAAAAGATTTTCTCGATGATGATGAATAGCGTAATGTTATCATTGTTGATGTATGTAGTGCGTTATTTCTTGTAGAAGTTGGGAGAGTAGAAACTGTTGAATTTAATTTTATAGGTATCACTGATTCATATTCAACAGTTACATACTTAATTGAGTGTTACACGAACAGGTTGATAAGCTGCGAAAAGAATTTTTTTAGCTTGATATTCATTCCGCATCAATTTATTGTTACTGCCAAAAGGATTTAATCTCAATGATTTAGAAATTGAAAAGTGAACTCCATTTAATACTAACATATTATGTCAAAATAAGTCAGGAGTGTCCCTCTTCCTATAACAAATTATTTTTTATATAGGGATTTGCTGCTTTTTTGTTAATGAAAATTGTAGAAATCGTTAATAATTAGGTATTTATTTCACAGTACTACACTCTACCTAAGTAAATGTTTAAAATTGAAAGGACAACAAGACTTGCACGCCGAAGTATTGTAAGTGAAAGAATAAATAAAAAATGTGGAGAGTAAAGAGTAAATTGGCTTTCATTTATGCTGAAGAAATTCATTGGAAAATCCCTTTTTTTGATTTCTTACTTAATCACCAACTTGAAGAAATGACATTTTATGACAAACAAAAGTTTTAGGTCATATGAATTTTGAAACACGATGAAAGGATTGGTACGTAGGTAGTTCTAATCCTTATAAAATAATTTGCGTGGGTGCTAAGTAAACAAATACTTTATATAGTACATTTAAAAGTGCACCTGACGAAAGCTTGTTCGTTCCAGACAAATCTTTTAAAAACACATTCAAGAATAAAAAGTGATGTCTTTCAAAACATTTTGTTCCTTGAACGACATGAAGTTTATCATCCCAATTAAAAATCTTAAATCATTTGATTTACACGATTAGACGGATTGTTAAAAAAATGGGATAATGATGAGTTGTTGAGTTTTGAGCAATGTATTGCTAGTGACAGCGTTCATTTAAGTATTTCACATAAAAACCTTTGTAATTTACGTACTTTCTACAAAAGCAAAAAAGGTTTTGACAGATTTTTTTTTTTTTTTTCAAATAAAAAATTTTGTACGTGCTCTAAAGCCGTTAGCGAAAATGAAATGATAACAACAAGTCAACATGAAAAACTTTTTTGTATTTCTCGTTTACGTTTAAACGACTTGTCTGTCACTGTCGCGATGCCACTTTACCACACCATATTCGTGTTGTCTTTTCAATTACAAAACAATTAACAAGAGTGCATCTTCTTTTCCCATTTTTTGTCTGTAAAATTTGACATAAAAAATATTTTGAAACTTTGTAATCTAAACTGCCTAAATATACGAGATTTTCTTGAATTCGTCAGAGAAAAGTCAAGTCTAACTCTTTAACTTGAGATGTGGAAATAGTTTTTGGAAAATGTACGAATCAATCTACAAATCGTCGTTATAATGTAACTCATTTTAGGTAAATGTAGACCATGAACACTTGAATGAATGTGGGAAAGAATCCCTAAGCATGTCTTATCCAGGAATGTCCACACATTGCGACGTCAGAACTCGAGTGCCATTACATGATTAGAGCGCACATCGTTACATTCGTTTTTCCAAAAATTCCCCTAGCCTAAATTGCACAATCATCTTGTGTGCCCTAAAATACAGTATGAAAACTTATCGAATAAGGACATACTACTTCCATTTTGGAATGGTTGTTTTTGTTTTCGGCCTCTTTGCTGAAGACTAGGACGCGTTAAATCATGGTTGCAATGGTAGTACATTAATTAAAAATGATTTAAATTATTGTTTAGGTCGAGACGTTTAAATGAGATTGCGTTTTGTCAAAACCGTTTCGAAAGTGTCAATTGAAGTTTAATAACAATGGAAAATGTCTTGAGTGAATATTCACACTTATAGTAATTAAAGCAATTTCATTTAGGCACATTTCATGTTAAACTGTGATGCATAGTGTCAAATGGGAGTAACATAAATAGTAACATGCTACACGACAGAAAACACTGAAATGAAATGAACGTTTGTAATTGCAAGTGCACTTGTATCATTTCAGCGAGAATCGTTTTGATTTCGCCGGGGGGCATTCCCCACTTACTTAATCCTGGTTATTCATTTATAACAATGACAATAGTTGAAGACAAATGGCTAGTTTTGTGCATTGACTAATCTTGATTGCAATAAATCTCGCTTTTTTTGAATATTTAGATTTTGCATATTCACCTGAGGCAGACTTGAAAATTAAATTTAAAGCAGACCAAATTTTAAACGCGTTTTATTGAATTATTCTACAATTTAAATGATACAGTTTTGGAAGAAAAGGTAATTTTAAAAGATATATCCTTCCTACTTATTCACAGGGAGTATGCATCAAGATTTTTTTGTTTCTATGTGTCTGGCGGCTTGTTCTGATTAATGATATTATAGTCAAAACTATTCATGCCCACCCAAGCCAATGCATTTTTTTTTCACTAATCTTCTCGAAAACAAAGAAAGGTGAAATCGTGTGTTGTTTAAAGTAGAGTATGTATCTACACTACAATTTTTATCTCTCATCTTTTGCTATACTATGTCCACTACTACCACTACTTTATATGCTTCTTAAAGATTGCTTCACTGAATTGGGTCAGTTGAATCTCTTCGATTTGCAAATTCTAAGCGAGCTGAGGAGATACGCTGACGGAAATCTATATCGAGTTATTTCATCTTGGGCCATTAATTTGCCGCCTTACATTGCTCCAATTCTGATTAAATTAGCGATGTTCCTAAAACACAACAAAGTTCACTAGAGAAGAGTACACTATGCACTGAGAAGTAATTATTGAAGCTACACAATGTGCACAGCTCCACATGCATCTTACTTTGTGTAACTTAGAAAAGGACAAAAAAAGGGAAAAAAAGAAGTGGAAGCTTTTCGTCATTAGTGCTTAATGAGATTACACATGTGCCATTCATCATTTTTCATAAAAATCATTGGATCGTAAAATTTCATTTCTTTCCGCGAACCACATACGCACAATGGATGAAACTTATGGCGTAGGAGTAGGAAGGCAACTGCATAATCTTGCTCTCACTATTAGTAATAAACACCCGGGATTTTGAATATTCTGAGTGGTTCATCATTTCTTAAGATTGCGATTGTGACCAAAGGCAACAATCCACGTTTAATTGGAGGGATGCGTAATTTAAAGTCACACGTTATAGGTTTTACTGTCTCACATTTTCACCCTTCGAGGCATTTATTCATTTTATGACGTTGAATTTTAAATTAGGAAGCCAAAATTTAATGCTCCTTTTTGAAAATGAGTATCTTGTGACTCTGTTGAGCATGTACCTAATCTAAAGTCTTAATGTGCGTACGACTTTTGGTAACGTGTTCTGTATCAAGTTGTTATATTATACAATTCTAACGTCGCATAATTCTTTTTGAAAAAAGCAGCTTATGACAAATGACCACTTTTCTATATTACAATCCACCTACCTAATTGAAATTGGGTGTGGGTTAGAAAAATTGTTACACATTCCAAATTCAAAACGAGAATTATAATAGGCTGTAATAATATAAAAGACAAATTTCCTAAAGAGAAGAGAAGGAAGTTGGTTTAAAAAATCATGTCACATTGCACTTTTTTTTGCAGAAAAAGAAGATTCTAAATCGTTTTAGCTATACAAAAATATGCATTATAGAATGACTCATTGTTTGCATTGTTGCATGATGATGGCTCCCGCATGAAAAACATAATGAGATTATATATCAACCCCACTCCAATTTCATGCATGCATGCAAAAACTTTAAGCGGATGTAGGAATTTAAAAAAATATTTGAATTCAGAAACTTGGCCTCCTTTCCACAAAATGGCTATTTAAATAAGAACAATCGAAAATTGAGTGATTACGTAAGATGTAGCATCATAATACTTATGCATCGCAAGGAAATTACAAAAGGACCGGATAATAATGCCACGTACAAACCGTTCATTGTTGAGGGACAAAGCGGATTTTGGTATGCTCACAATAAAAAAAATCAAAGCTAGAGTAATTGAATAGCTAAATTCATATACAAAACTAAGGCTGACTACACATCATTTCCTGTCAAGTTTCCCTTTCAGTTCGTACGTATCTCATTATCATCTCAATCACATACAATATCCCTCTGGCAATAGTGCATGAGTTCCTATAGGAAAGTGATACTTTAGAAAAGGTAGTTTCAAATCAAAGATAAAACTCAAAGCCAATTCAATGCAATGGTAGTTTGCTTATGGAGATAAGGAAAGTAAATAGAGAAAAATTAGCCCAGTTTCTCACCAAAAGCGAAGGTCGATGCATGGCTGAGGTGAAGAGTCTCCCATCATTTGAACATTGATATTACTATGCTCAGGTTGTGGTGTTCATTAAAAACGTCTTAATGTGCATATATTTCGCTAAACTATTACAACTACAACTTATTTAACTAGTGCGACGAACCTTTTCCTTTCAACGTTCATTAACACTAACATCTGATTTTTTTTTTGACGTGCATTTTTGGAGATATTCCTGTTATGTTGACTCTTTCTTGGCGTGATTATGTAATAGCTAGGAATATAATTATAATGAAATCTATGCTACGGTAATTTTAAAGTAATTACAATCATGCAAAAAAAATTTAACACATGTAGGTAGTCACTCTTTGGTATTCTTAATGTTTTATCAATTTCCAAATCAAAATAATTTTTTTTATTTATGTCTGTATTTGATTTCCATCAGTTTAATAGTCAATCCCTATTAAATGGGCCTCACTGAAAGAAAAATTAGTACTATTTCACTATTTCAAAAGTAATTTAGTTGATCATCTAGTGTTAAGATGTATATCAAGATCAACCCCTCATGATATGTTGTTCATCATATACACCTCTTTTGAAGAAAGGATAGCGATCTAAATCTCCTCTTGAGGAAAGTTTAGCTCACATTTAATATACAAGTATTTAAATAAACCAAGCCGGTATATGATTAGGATATTGGGCTTTGGGTATTACAATTGAAGATCAATTAGTGCTAAGCCACACTAATTTTAATTAAAAAACGTAATCATGGTTCTATCAAAGTTATGGCACTAGCCACATATATAAATTAAATCATGAAGGTCAAATTGCAGTAATTAAGGATTTTTTTTTATTTTGTCAGGAACTGGGTACTAAAGATTAAAAATCGTAATGATTGATTATCCAATCCAATTGATCTAACTAATCAAGTCATGTTGTAATTGTTGCAGGCGTAATAGTGCAATGACCAGACCACCAATTCATCATCATCTACTATCCACAAAAAAATCGTTTAGTAGTAATCCATACATACATACATTTTTTTTCTAGAGAATCTGAAAGTAGATGTGACACAATCAAGCGAACATGTTGATGACGAAAACAATACAAGTAGTGTGACCCTTGTGCAGCAGAGTTTTTCAATAAGAATTCTATAATATTCAAGTGATCGGACTGACTGCATCTTCCCTTCAGTGATTAAAAGATTGCGCATCATCATCATCATCATCATCATCGCATCACACAAACATACCAATTTTTTAATCATGGTGAAGGTGTTGGGTTCAACATTAGGATGTGCAACATCAGTATTTTAGAGGAATCACATCCCATCACTATTACCATCATCATCAACGTCGTATGACACATTCGTCGCATATTTCATGAGGGAGCATAAAAAGCAAAAATGAAGTTAAACGAACAGGATCATCATCATTCCATCTCCTCTTCACACATTGCATTGCATTCGTATCGTATTCCTTTAAAGATCCCTTCCCTTTTCGCGTTTGCTCTTTTCATGATGAATAATTTTAGTTTGGTTTGGTTTGGTCGCACTCTTTCTGTTTGCTTGAAGTCTTGAAAAAAAAGAATTGTTTATTACGTAAAGATAATTGCCCTAAACTGTGTCAAGTGACAAGTGTGTGAATTCATAAAGGTAAGGGATCCATCTCCCTTCTGTAACACGAATCTGATTCATTTGTTTCTGTCATTTCAAATCGTTCTCTCATATCTTTCTTAAAATATTAAAAATAAGAACGAACGACACACAAAAATATTGTCATGCGAGCGAAATGAAATGGAAAGAAAATGACAAAAAAATATTCAATATGCATATGAATGATATAATTTCATTCCATGCTATTATTTCAAAGAAATGGATGACGTGCATAAAAACAACTATCTCCTCCATTTTAATTCCACCTGACAGTTGCACTGATATCCACTTTTTTTTATGATTATTCACTTTCATTGCTCTTCGTATTATTTGAGAAATGAACTCTCAGTAGTCAAGTGCCCTTATGCGATATTTTCACATTATGCTTACCAGTAAAATAGACATTTTTTTTGTAGAAAAAACGCTGAAGTGATTTTTTAAGTTACTTGCTGCAGTGTTAGTGTTGCATCACATCAAGAAATAAGTATTCAAAGGACAATTTGTGAAACATCTTTGTTCTTTTTTTTTCAAAATGACATGCTACACTTTACAAAGGATGCAGGACTTATCCGAGCGTGGGAAACAATGGTTTGATTCCAAAGCATAAGTTTATACCGACACGAAATGTGACAGAAATTGCATGGGAAGAAAAAAAAGGCACATGCACTTACACAAAGTTGGACGTGACCCTGATGCGGCTTCACTAAGGTCACGGGTGTCAATATGCTCTTTGGTTTAGCGTGGAAAACGTATTTACTTTTAATGGATGAAGTAGCATAACTTTTGTATTAACGATTGGATAGTCATTTGGACTGAAAACGGTCAATGTATTTATATTTACGCGTCTGAATAATATTCTCTATTGTGCTAATCTAGACCGTAATTATTACAAAACTGTGCATTTATCGTTTCATTGTCGCTTCCCATTTCCTTGACGGGAAACTTCATTGTAATCGATCACGACAAACAAATGTCATAATAATCGGAACAATTTAAGAAATTAGTTCAAAGCCAGACTATTTGATTGCCTCGGTTAGCACAGTAATTTGGGAGGAATTATAACAAATATGAACTTTATGATGCGAAAATTCGTTTTTAAATTGCCAGTTTTTTTGCTGGAGGATGAAGACATCGTTTATCCAAATGAGTAGATTACGTAAAGGCCACAACTCACGAGTCAATTTTTCATGAGATTTTTCGTTGCATCATCCACCCACCAACCAAAGCTACTTACATGCATGTGTTGGTATAAGCTTTATTTATGCTTATCATTACGTGAAAATTTGAACAAACACATCATCATTGCAATGCAACTACCTAAAGGTTAAGTGCTTATAAACCTGTGCGATAGCAAAGTTGATGATGATGACGATGATCATTGATGATAGTCTAGTCGGGTCAGCATCAGCAGCATTTCATGTCGTTTTTTCCCTGCAGATCGTCATCTATTCGAAGAAGGTCCTTCTTGGGATAATCAATCCGTCAAGCGTGGTTGAGAGGTGAGTGAGAGGTTGAGTTACACAATCCATCTCTCTCTCTTTCTCGTTGTTAGCTTGAACATTTACATGATCGATTAATTTACCAGCATTTAACAGGAATCACATTCCGTGAGGCCGTTTCCCGACATATGAACTCTAGCTTGTTATTGCTAGACGCGTGCAAACCAAGCCCAATAAAAAACAAATTTGCTTTTGATTGATGTAACTCTCCGTTCACACTTTTCGTAAAAATAGCACTTTTCGATTGTGGTTTCGAAGGTGTGATTGTGAAGTCATAAAGATATGCGAAGCTAGAGTAACATTTATAGTTCTTAAAAATAGAAATGCGTATATTATGAACATGGTATGGTGCCACATAAATTATGAATCTCGACTCTTGATTTACCCCCAAGTTATTAGCTCACCCCACTGAGGTGTAAATTGAATTTGACATTTTTTTAAGTGAACAACTAGGCTGGACTTTCAAAATAATTTTTGAAGAGATGCGATACTATGCAATGACGAGGAAGAAGGCGGGAGCGGGACCTGAGAGGAGTGAAACCTGTGTTGCTGATTATTTATTTTAATTATTTTTAACGTAACTTGTGTTAAAGTGCAACTAAAAAGTCGAACA